>OZ012706.1:42222608-42475578 GCA_963942595.1 Cylloceria caligata
AGAGAGAGAGAGAGAGAGAGAGAGAGAGAGAGAGAGCGAAGAGAGAGAGAGAGCGAAAGAGAGAGAAAGAAAAAGCGCTAGGGCTTGATTTTCTATGCGGGGAATTCTTGGAATTACAATAGAGCTCGGACTTTGGACTTCATCGACGATCCATTTTTTCGCGACCACATGCCGCGAAGTGGTTGAAGGATTATTCCTTGCTTCGGTGGCACGCGTAGAGATAGAGAGAGAGAAAGAAAAGCGCCTTGGTCAGGCAGCGAGGTGTCGAGGGTTTCGGGCCACGCTGCGCTGTAGATCCGAGTCGCTTCCGCTGTCCCTTTTATGACTAATACCGAATATAGTTCTTCGATAATGTTAAACTTATTTCAATTCGTAATAGCGTGTAACGTAAACGGGCATAAATAACTACTATAGTAACAAACTGTCTACGGTTTTCATATCCTCTCACGATCCTAATTGTTTAGTTAAAACAATATATTGGCTTTTCAATTTTCTATCATGTTAAATTTCCATATTTGCAATTATTTCTTGTATCCTTTTGAGTAAGCATTTCTCTTCTGAGCTCCTATCATAATTTTAGCTTAAAATTGTTCATCAGTCCAAATGATTCTATATCAAATGGCTGCTTACATTCACACTGGGTCACAAAGTATATGTTCTATAAATATGTATTGCTGCGAGGGAATACTCCTCGTCTTATGGTGTTAACACAGAGAGAGACGGGAAAGACGGCATCGTCTCGGGTGCGACCTGAGAGCGTTGAGCGGCCTGCTCCTACGCCAACAACCGCTACCGTAGCTTCGAGTCATCTTTACCATCTATCCAATGACTAATATGAATCGTCTTTTCTTATTCTATCCTATTTTAGCTCTGATTATCTGTATGATATTATTGTTTAGCTCTTATATCGAACTTCTGTTTAAATGGTTTGTTCCTTTTAAATTATTGATTTACTTATTAAATATATATATACCATAGTTTAAGTATTTACTTCATAAGAAGTCCAAATCTTTGCTACGATTGTGTTTAAATTTATATTTAAACGTTCAGCGATTCTGAAGAAATGCCTTTTGGGCTTTTGGTGTTCTGTAGTCAAAAACAAATTCCAATTTTCTATCAATACCATTAATAAGACATAGGTCTTCGTGTAATATTCTTGTTCATTGCATCATTCGCCATCGGATATAAGAACTTCCGAAGCAACGAAAACGCTGCCACGTCAGTTAGTCTATCTTCGTGTAATATTCTTGTTTATTGCATCATTCGTCGTAGCATCTAGGGACTTTCAAAGCAACGAAAACGTTGCCACGTCAGTTAATCTATCTTCGTGTAATATTCTTGTTTATTGCATCATTCGTCGTAGCATCTGGGGACTTTCAAAGCAACGAAAAGGTTGCCACGGCAGTTGGTCTATCTTCGTGAGCCAGATACGGTACCCGACGGGGGGAAAGAAGCGACCACCCGACAGTCACCAATAGAACACGCGGACACGAATCAATTAAAGATTTCGATGACACGCGCCGCAAATGATATTCACCGGCCGTAGAGGGAAAACTCTTGATACGAGATTCAGGTCCCTCTACGCTGGCCGTTTACAGTGGGGCAGTGGCCTACCAACTTTAGGTTTTTCGTTGTAAGGTACAGTGGTGAACCTAGCCGTCCATTCCTGGTACGCGCCATGTGTTCCCACTGCCCTGCCTCGGTGTACCTGCAGGCCTCACCCCTCCCGCCGTCATTATACCTGTATAATCTCTGGTAACTATAGGACTCGACAACGATGCAGGTTTATGATTTTCTTTAAAAGAAAGATAGATATTGGAGCATGGTTACGTCAGGACGTAACACCTCCCCCCTTAAAACGATTATTAGGAGAAACCTAATAATCGAAATAACGAACGTGCAATAACTTCTTTTTGTTTTTGCAATTAGTAAATATTATTATGTTTTTCAATGTACTAAATTGGAATCTATCATTGGTGACAGCTTTCGTTGTCTCTCTTTTGAATTAACTTGTAGCAAAGAGGTGGTAGATATATATAAACGTATTTATTTTTTGTTAATATTAGTATGCGTAACTTGCCTGAATATAATTACTGATTAATTACGCACTCGTAGGGATCTATTTCCCGGATTAATTTCCTTTTATATTAATGGATTATTTCCATTACTAGACTACTTGGTTCTGTTTCAGATTTCTTATTTGCTTAATTATTTCTCACTAAGACTACTTTCGTATTATACGCCTTTTCCTAAATTTGCCTACTTTCTTTAGTGGTAGTGCGATTCCATTTTTAAATTACTTGATATAATATTGTTCTTTCTCAGGCACTTGATGTGGTTAATTGAATTCTAATGGTGCCGATGTATTGCTAAATGTATATATATAATTTTTATCATACGCTTTTGATGCATCGTTGTTAGCGAAGAAGCTCTTGAAGTTCTTGAAGTTCTTGAAGTTCCTGAAGTTCCTGAAGTTCTTGAAGTTATTAGGATGTTTGAAATTCTAGTGGTTCTCGAAGTTCTTTTTAAGTTATTGGAGTTCAGAGAGTCTTGGAGTTTTGCAATTTGTTGAAGTTCTTTGCGATATCGAAGCTCTGAAGTTCATGAAGTTGAATTTCTTCGGATGATTGAAGTTCTAGAGTTCTGGAAAGTCTCGATGGTCTCAGTGGTTTGGTCATATGTAATATGTTTTATGTGGTCCGGGATAGGTGCAGACTTCTTTCTTCTGGTGCCGCAGGAGTGTGCAAGTGCTGAACTGTTTGTAGTTCCAGAAGTTCTTAAAGTCCCGCAAAGTTATTACAGCTTCGGAATTCTCGAAGTTTTTGAAATTCTCGAAGTTATCGAATGTCGGAAGATATTGAAGTTCTTCGTATTCTCAAAGTTCTTAAATTTTTTTTCGAATTTTCGATGTTCTCGAACTTTTTTGAAGATCTTGGAGATCATGGAGTTCTCAATGTTTTAAACACGTATGATGATCTTGAGGATGAACAGTATGGATCTTGCCAATCTGATGTTGAAGGGTGTCGTCTTTTCACGTAGATGGTTAACGGAGGAGGATTCTTTGCCCGTCCAAGATGACAGTGGCCACATCCTTCCAATCAGGGGGCACGTAGACAACTTGTTGTAATAACTAGTACTAAATCGTGCATATTTGAGTTAATGACTTGCAGAATCTCATTTCCAGTTAATAGCTCACCATTTTTCTGTGGAACATCAAATTTGGATTAATATGTGATACAGTATTATTTTTCCTGCGAAAACATATGCTATTTGCATGCGTAGGTGTGCAGGTTTTATTAATCATACTGATAGATGCAAATAAAAAAAAGATATATATATGTTTTCGTTTCTTTCTTTTTTTTTTTATTTATTTTATTTAGAGATGAGTGCAGTTACGGATAAAGAGGATAGATTTGATGTTTTCGACCAGCGAGTTAGGGGTCTAGAGATATTATTTTTGTCAACGGGAGATGATGGTGGGGTGGTAGGACTACGAGGCAGTGGACAAGACGTGGTCAGAGACCTACCTGGGTATTGAGTGGGTGGGGAGGTCCCCAAAGTCATATGCAGGTACCGACAACTTGGGTACCAAAAAGCATGCTGTTCCCAAGGATCGTCTTTAATTTCCCAATTTCCCATCACTATTCCACAATGAAAACACGTTACTTCGTCTTCTTTTCCCGAAAAGAAAAATCCGGCGGAAGCTAATCGTATAGGATCTAACGCGTAGATTTCGGGCCAAAAGGTGAAACTTTCTAATCGTTTTCTATAATTTTCAAAAGCTGGGTACGATGGGGTCAATGAACTTCTTATAGGAGGTCTGTCGTCGTGACAATCCGGGGTCGCGTTGACTCTTACTTCCAGTCGGGAGTCGAAACGTTCCTTGTCACAAGGAAAAGGTATCTTTCGTGGGTCCTCTCCGATGGGTACGTTTCCGCAGGGAATACTTCGTACAAATCGGCATTGTTCTTGCCATCTACTGTGATCCTTCATAGGGATATCACCTACTTCCCAATTTTTAATAATCACTCTACAGTCAAGGCAACTAACTTCGTCATCTATTCCAGTATAAAAAAACCCTGCCGCAGCTAAAGGGTGGTTAAATTTTAAGGGCCGATGTTGATTTTGAATAAAACTTAAATTATTTAGGAAATTATTGTCAATTCTTTTTATTATGATAATATGGTATGGTTCAATTATGTATGGAACAAAATATCGGCCAAATGGCCGCCGCGACCTCGGCGGCACACCTCCATCCGATGGTCCAAATTTTCGATGACGCTTAGGCATAATTGAGGTTCTATGCCGTTAATGTGCCGAATTATCTCATTCTTTAGCTCTTGAATTGTTGCTGGCTTATCGACGTACACCTTTTCTTTTAAATAACCCCAAAGAAAGAAGTCCAACGGTGTCAAATCACATGATCTTGGCGGCCAATTGACATCGCCACCACGTGAGATAACACGGCCATTGAATTTGTCGCGCAAAAGAGCCATTGTTTCGTTAGCTGTGTGGCAAGTGGCACCGTCCTGTTGAAACCACATATCGCCCACATCCATATCTTTCAATTCGGGCCATAAAAATTTCGTTATCATCTCACGATAGCGAACACCATTCACAGTAACTGCCTGACCAGCCTCATTTTGGAAAAAATACGGCCCGATGATGCCGCCAGCCCATAAACCGCACCAGTCACTCTTTGTGGGTGCATTGGTTTTTCGACAATCACTCTTGGATTATGATTCGCCCAAATGCGGCAATTCTGCTTATTGACGAATCCACTGAGGTGAAAATGTGCCTCATCACTGAAGATGATTTTCTTCGAAAATTGATCATCAACTGTTGCCATTTCTTGCCACCATTCTGACCATTGACGACGTTTGGAATGGTCAAGAGGCTTTAGTTCCTGAGTCAATTGCACCTTATAAGCGTGTAAATGCGAGTCTTTATGCATAATGTTCATCAACGACGAGCGTGAGAGGCGCAATTGTTGGGCACGACGACGAGTTGAGGTGGACGGCTCTTCAGCCACACGATCGCGAACAGCAGCAATATTTTCTGCAGTACGAGCTGTACGAGCATGCACTGGTGTTTTAATATCTCCTACAGACCCGGTTTGCTCAAATTTTTGCACGATTTTTCCGATTGTACGCACATTTGGACGATTAAATTGACCGAAAAAATCACGAAGTGCACGATATGCATTTTGATTTGAACGCCCATTTTCATAATAAGCCTGAATAACTTCAACGCGTTGCTCGATTGTGTATCTTTCCATGGTTCAAATTGAGTTAGTCTGAAATTGAGAAATGTCAAATGAAATGCAGAAAAAAACTTGACGTTTAGGTGTGGTTCACATTCAACATCGGCCCTTAAAATTTAACCACCCTTTAGTTCTGCGGGGTCTAAAAATTTAACTGGCCAATTATGATAGCTGTCTAAACGGACTTGTTCAAACAAAAATTTTCCACGTGGCCCTTTTCGTGACATGATTAAGGTATGAATATGCGCAAGATTCGCAATTTATAGTTTAAGAGTAGGAAACGTTATTATTATTATTTTTATTTTCGTTGCAACTATCGTTGTTATTCTTAATCTATACAAAATATTATTATTATTACTTTATTTTATTTTATTAAAATTTTTTCTATGTTTAATTATGAGGATTAAATTATTTATTGATTCCTAAAACACTAAGGTATATCATATGTCGCAACTATTGTTATGAAAGAATTATCATTACTGTATCTATCCAAATTTATTTTTGTAAGACTATCAATACTATTAGCATATAACTATCGTATTATTGAAGTATTATTATTATTATTATTATTATTATTATTATTATTATTATTATTATTATTATTATTATTATTACGTACTTTTTACTAACTTTACTTCTGTTTTTCTTTTGTACGTTACCCCTTTAATAATTTGTTGCAAGGTCTCGAATCCGGTCGTGGTAATTTCCAGAGTTTCCCAGTCTGTCCTTAAAGTAAAAAGTCCAACTTGTTTACTTTGGAATACTACTGCATTCTAGGGTCTATGTTTGATCTACTGAAAAGCCAGGCCTTTCCTCAATAGTAATACTTCCACACGGTTGGTTTAAATGAAATACCATTTTTCCTAAGATTATACTTGATTCTTGTTATCAATATTCTTATCGTTACCTATTACGGAAAACATATATGGATTATTAATTAAAAAAAAAAAAAATATATATATATATATATATATAAAAGAAAAAATTATATATATATATATTATTTTTTCTTTTTCATTTATTAATCTATTATTCTTTTGAGTGTAACTTAATACTACCATATAGATGTGACTGATTAATTTTATAGTGATGCAAATCTTTCATATTCTTAAGTTTGTTACTATAGCGTTAATACTCTACTAGTTGAACAAATATTCCTTAATGAAACTTTATTATTCCTGAATCAACTCTAATTTAGCCTTTATTTTATTTTATTTTATTTATTACTATTGTTATTATTATTATTATTATTTAAATTTTTATAACAACAATCATTAAAGATAGAATCTTATAATGGAATTTTTGATTTCCTTAATCCATTTGAGTGTACTATCACGTCTCTTTTTGGAAGTTTAATACGTACATTGCCTTTTGTTAATATAGCTGTTATTTCGTGTGGACCAGTGTAATGGTCACCAAGTTTTCCAGGTTTAGGTCCTTTCAACAAAAATACTGGTTCGCCGATTTTAAATTCAATCGGATTTATTTTACGATCTTGATATTGTTTCGATTTTTCCTTGGATTTAATCAAATTTTCTCGACCAAGTTCTTGTATATCATGAATTTGCGTGACTAATTGGGTTAAATAGTCGTCGTATGTAGCAATTTTCTCCATATCCGATGGTGACATCCCAGAGGGGACTCGGGCTATTTGTCCGAACACCATTTCATAGGGTGTATGCTTAGTACCTTCGTGTACATTTGTATTGTAATTATAAATAGCCATTTCGACCCATTCGTCCCAATCGCTTTGCTTCATTGTAAATTGCTTGAGATATTCTCCAAGTGCGTGATGAGATCTTTCTAATGATCCATTGGATTGGGGATGAAAAGCGGTGGTTCTAACTTTCCGAATTTTAAACAACTTCGATATTTGCTTTAAGAATTTACTTAAAAAGTTGCTACCTTGGTCAGTAAGCACTGCCTTAGGCGATCCAAAATACCAAATGAAACGTCTGACAAATATTTCTGCAATAGTTACTGCTTTTGCATTAGGTATAGGAATAGCTACAGAATATTTTGTTAATTGGTCTTGAATGGTCAATATATACTCATTCTCCTGTTTAGTTTTCGGTAAAGGGCCTACTATATCCATAGCAATTTTATCCAAAGCGATGGCAGGAGTATCCGTTATGATCATTGGCTGTTTAGTTTTTACGCGAATTAGTTTCCTTAATTGACATTGTAAACATCGTTGAATATATAATTGAACGTCAGCTTTTAGATTTTTCCAGTAATACTCGTAACGGATTCTATTGTATGTTTTGCTGACACCTCTGTGTCCACCTATAGCTGAAGCGTGCATCTCTTCAATAATTTTTACCTGATCTTCTACGAGGGGTTGTCTAACTAGCCCGTTACAAATAATAACTTTTGCTTCACTCTGTGCAAAAATTAATCGAATTTGTGTGATAACATTTTCCCAAGGTATATTCAAGATAAAATCTGATTTTGCGATACTAATAGTTGGGAGCGATAATTGATCGATTAAATGTCGAGCATTTGTCAATGTTTCTACTATGTTACCTAAGATTAGTGTGGGTCCTTCACCGGAACCGTCGGTGATCGGTAGGGCTATATTGAATCTATTACTTCGTTTTGCAATTGATTGAGGCTTTTTCAACTTTAAATTTTTTAAATGTGAAAAATCGTTATTATCGTGGAGTGCTATCGCTCCTCTATCAATAGGTTCACATTTGGTAGAAACAAAATAAACCAGGTTATCTCTACGAGTATGGAATAAGTCGCGTGATTGTTTAATGTTGGAGGCTATAATCCTTCCTTTGGGAGGCTCACGAGTTTTTGTTGCTTCGAATTCGAGTTCTTCGTCGCTCGAGTACTCGGTATCGCTTACTTCGAGAGGCTTAGGGGTACGTTTTCTCTGAGCTAGCACGCTCGTTTCGTTTCGGGGGTTACTAACGTCGAGTATAGTTTCCTCCGTCGACTCTTTGTGGCTAGAATAGGTATTGCTTGCAGATGTTTCTGGATATACTATAGGCTCAAACGTACCTGGGTTATTTACCGAAGTATTAGGTAAATCCACCTCGTCTTCTATACGCGCCTGAAACGTTTCGTGGTCGGATGATATTTCGAGTGACCCATGAGGAAAAATAAGTTCCGTAGGCTGCTCGTTAGAGTCATCAGATTCCCGATCCCAATTACATTCATCTATTTCATAATTGCGTAATGTATGATTCTGGTAATTTTCCATAATATCCTCATCATCGTCAGATTGTTCTTCTAATAATCGATTTATCTCTGCATCCGTCAATTGATGCTTAGCCTTCGTACGGTTGTCAGTTAAGGGATTTATTTGAATAATAAAAATACCGTCATTCGCGGTTGTTTCATCAACTGGATTTCTCGAAAGTGCATCAGCGTTAACATTGGTTTTCCCGGCTTTGTATACTACATCGTATTCGTATTCTGCGAGTTTTAGTCGCAAACGCAAGATTTTTGAATTACCGTCTGTTGCCCGTCGAAACCATAACAATGGTTTATGGTCGGTTACTACAGTAAAATAATGCCCATATAAATATGGCCGAAAATGAAGTATGGAATATACTATAGCTAATGCTTCCTTTTCGTACGTATCGTATCTTTCTTCTACCTCACTCAAAGCTCTAGAGGCATAGGGGCATGGATGGTCGTTATTAATTTCTCCTTGTGAGAGGATGCTACCGATAGCATAAGCCGACGCGTCCGTAGTTAAAATGAATGGCTCAGAAAAATCGGGATATTGCAAGACTGGAGCGGTACAAAGTTTTTCTTTCAATATTTCAAATGACTCTTCTTGTTCAAGTCCCCATTCGAAGTTATTTTCTTTACGTAATAGAGATGTCAGGGGTCTTGTGATCTTGGCGTATCCTTCTATAAACCGCCTATAATAACCTGTTAGTCCCAAGAATTGTCGAATATTCTTGATATTTTTAAGCACGGGGTATTCACGTACTGCTTCTAATTTTTTAGGGTCGGGACGAACTCCATTGTTCCCGATTATGTGTCCCAGATACGTGACTTCTCTTTTTCAAAATTCGCATTTATCCGGTTGCAATTTTAAATTCGCGGCTTCTAGTCGTTTAATCAATTCGGGATATATATTCTCATGTTCTTCGAGACTGCGAGCATAAATAACAATGTCGTTTAAATAAACAAATACGCCTTTCCCGAGGATCCCACTCAACGTGAGGTCCATGGCTCTTTGAAATGTAGGAGGGCCGTTCCGTAGCCCGAATGGCATTCTAACGAACTCATAATCACCACGCGGTGTAGTGAAGGCCGTTTTATGACGATCTTCAACTGAAACTTCAATTTGATGGAATCCCGACGCTAGGTCAAAAACTGAAAAATACTGTGCGCCTCCTAACTGATCTAATATATCATTAATATTTGGTATGAGATAAGCATCAGCGACTGTCTTTTCATTCAGTGATCGGTAGTCGAATACTACTCTCCATTTTTTATTACCTTGAGAGTCGGCTTTCTTAGGTACCACCCACACAGAGCAATTGTATGGTGAGGTGGAAGGTATGATTACTCCCTTTTCGAGCATATCTTCAATTTGTTTCCCGATTTCTTCTTTAGTGCACTCAGGCCACCGATAGCCTCGCGTATTTATAGGAAAATCGTCTATTGTGGGGATTCAATGTTGCAATATAGTAGTACACGTTAACATATCTCCCGGTATTTGATATAAATGAGAGCTTTCTTTTAAGAGGGTTTCAATACTTTTCCTTTCTTCTTTACTTAATTCGTCGAGTCTTAATAATTCTTTGATTTGGTCATATCGATCGTGCATTACAGCTTCAGATATCGCGTAACACGATCTTTCGCGTATAAAAGGCGTAATTTTGTGAGAAATATTTGATCTACTGAGCTTCCGTATTAAAGAAATGTCCATGAATTTATTCCACTTTGAATTATACTTTTGGGTTTCGAAACTTGTTTCTTTATTTTTATCTTTTTTAATACTTTCTACTTTTGACGATTCAAGGGTACAGATCGTTTGTACATTCTTTAATGATTCACAAATTTTTAAACTGGTATTTTGATTTGATTCGATTTTAGTAGGTACGAAGGTTTCAACAAGTCTTTGACAACAAAATTCTTTATCTTCTTTCATCATTACTAAATGCGATGTTTCAACACAATTGATTTAATTTTCTGCTGATAATTTAGTCTCTATCGAATTCGGATAGACAACGCTTTCAGCAATAACACAATTATTAATTTCTTCACAAGGTTCTGTCCTTTCCATAGGCACAGTTTTCCTCAAAAATTCCGTATTTTTTTCTATCTCTATCGAATTCGGATAGACAACGCTTTCAGCAATAACACAATTATTAATTTCTTCCCGAGGTTCTGTCCTTTCCATAGGCACAGTTTTCCTAAAAAATTCTGAATCGAGCTCCCTCAATCCTCCATCGAGCGCTACCCGTTCCATCGGTACAGTCACTCCTGTGAAGCGTAGGCGAGACTGACAATTACTACAATTTCTTTCCGTTTCTATCAAATTCGGATAGACAACGTTTTCTTTAGGTATATTTATCTTTACAGGTTCCATACAAGTGATATTTTCAGTTAGATTCGACGGTGCAGATTTCCGTAAGGCTTTGGGCTTCGTGTTGCAATTTCTCAAATTTTCCTTCTACTTTTACTTCACAACCCTTCGTACTCAATATATTTTTTCCCAAACCAGTTTCACAAGTGACTTTAATTATTTCCATACAATTTTTTATTTCTTCTTTTACATTTACCAAAAAATTTGAAATATTCCCTGAAGAATTTTCAGTATCTCTGCGAGGTATTGCCTCTACTGGGAGCTCAATCTTGTCCGACAGAGAGAAATCCTCTTGATCATTTCCTTTATATTGTCTTTATTTTTTAATTGACCCAACCCCTTAGAAAGCTCGGGATTCTTTTCCCATTTACTTGAATCGTTTCTAGGATCTTTTATTTTTGTTCTATGAATTAGTTCCTCCGATGACACTAATTCTAGTACTGGTACCTGGACTTGAATCGAATCCTTATGCTATTAGTTACGTAAATATAAGCTTTACCATTATCATTAATGACGAACTCGCTTTCTATGTTTATACCTTCACCTGCATCCAGGGGAGGCCGATAGCCTTCCTGTGAATCTAAATTTTTTACTCTCACGAAGCACAATTTGGTGGACTCTGCAGGAATAACAATAGTTTCCTGAGTTGCAAATGGTATTCTTACATTCTGCATTTTCAATTGTCTTTTCTCGTAATCAATTTTTACGCGATTGCCGTCGAGGTATTCCGAACCCAATATACCAGCTTCCTTTATGGGGAAGTTATTGTCTACAATATGGAAAGTAGCGAAACGTCCGAAAATTTGTACGATAATATTACCCAAAGTAAAAATTGAATTTGTTGTGATTCCATTTAGTTGAAGAATTTCTCCGCGATTTATAGAGATGTGTTCACTTACAAATTGTTTCTTTAGAATGTTCGGACCGGCTCCTGTGTCAACCATAAGAGTGACAGGAGATATTATTTCCGATGCCGTTACCGTAACCGTCGGGACGCTACTTTCTCGATGTAGTTGTACATTAAAAATTCGAACTACTCGCGATTGGGATTCTCGGTTGTGATAGAAATTACATGGATCGGATGCATTCTCTGCGGGATCTCCCAGGCGCACCCGTACTCGGAAGACCGCCGCCGTTTCCCGAATTTTCGTATTCATTTTCTTTAATACGTCGGACGGGACATTCCCGTATAAAATGACCTGGTTGTTTACAATGAAAACATTCCCTATCCATCTCGGTGGGTCTAACATCATTATTATCCAAATTCCTTCGGTTATCAAATCGATTGTTAATCAACGGTTGTGAATTATTATTGCGAAAAGGACAAATATGGGCTCCATGGCCCTCTTTTTTACATATCTGACACCGAATGTTACTTGAATTCCGATATTGAAGATTCTGCGGTACCTGTTCTCGTGGGAAGGACATCAATTTAGGGGGGTCGGAGGGAGACGTGGACATCTATCAGCCGAATGACCATAATTTTTACAAAGTTGACAAAGTGCAGATATATTTCCCTGTTCTTTTCTTTCCGGAGGAAAAATTTTATAACAACGATCGGCAGTGTGTCCGCGTTCATTACAGACCTGGCATATAGTAAGTAAAGAGGCTTCGAACTTGGATTTATTGTTATTTAACGGGGAAAAGATTTTAAAACATTTTTCAACCGAATGTCCAGTCTTCTGACAGATCTGACACATGCTCGGTCCCTTATCGATATTTCCAGAATTTTGTGGACTGACATCCAATGCTTGGTTAGACTTCTGGGTCGAGCATTCTTTAGCACTGTGCCCTTTTTTATTGCGCAGCTGACAATACACTTCCTCGCTTGCTACTACGTGTACTCCCCGTTTCGCCTCAGGTTTATTTACCTTTGAACCCGAAGTTTCCAGCCCACCGCTACGCAAGGTTGCCTGTGACACTAAGCCTTTTTCTGTTTGAACCGCGAGTTTGATTAGTTCATCAAGATTATTGTTAGGACGTAGACGTTGTTCGATTTCCGGTTTTAACCCGTGTAAAAAACATGCCGGAAGACTTTCCTTAGTGTTATTAATAAATGCGGCAGTCAAAGGATTATTTTCGTTCGCATCGTAATTTTCGAGTATTAAATTTCTCAAGTCCCTTACGCGGTTGGAATATGCAATGACAGACCCGTTTTCTCTTTGATATATGGATCCCAATTCCCCTTGGAGCTGATACACGTTTCGCGTAGGTGCATAAATATCTTTAAGAAATTTACCTAGTTCCTCTATTGTTTCAAAATTTTGCCCCTGTATGGTGCGACGAGGTTCGCCGATTATTCTTATGCGAACTGCTCTTACTAAATTTGATTCGGCTCCTGGCCCCATCATAGCCAAGGCCTCTTTGCATCCCTGAATAAACATACCGAGTGATAAAGAATGACCGTCATAATTCGGTATGACAGCTAAGGCATCTCGAAGAGACAATGTTTGATTATTATTAACCATTATGGGAGGTGTATTTGGTGGTGAGTCTTTAGATTTAATTAAATTTTCAGTAGAAATTTTTATTGGCGGTATTTTATTCAATGTCTTGTCTGGGCTGGAGTCTCTGACCATCGGATAGGTACAACTGGGAGTGGACAAATTGTATTCTGGCAGAAGATGTAATTTTTTTACTAAATTTTTAGTTTTAGTATGTGCGGATTCGATAATTGACGTTAATGTGGATTTTTCACGATTCTCAATTATTCCTTTTGGAGTCGATAATAATTCTTTGTCGACAAGGGAAGGTGATCTAGAAATAGTTTCGTCGAAAGGAGTAGATCTGCTTAATGGCGTGTAAAATATATCGCTGTTAGCTGAAGGGATTATACTAGGCGTAGCGCTAGCAACGGTCGGGGGGGTCTGCAACGGTGTATCCGTGTTTTCGGGTTCGCTTAGAGACTCGAAATTCTCCACGATACTTTCGGGGGGTTTTATTGACCGACCTAGGTCTTCGTTACGGGGGGTGGGGTATACTAGTGCTGGAAGATATTCGTTGATCTCGTCGTCTGGCCTTATGACAAATTCGACTAATGACAAAGGGTTATTTAGGGATTTTGCTTTTAACGTTTCCTTCAATTGACTCGTAAATTGGTTTAAACTTTTGTCGTCAGAAAATTCTCTTAACTGTAAAGGACTATATTCCGGACTATAATATTTTCCAAAATTGCTTTCTATAATTTCAACTGTATCGGTTGAACTTGTCTCGTCTTCTATATTTTCTTGGGATCGAGTGATGATAATATTGTCAGATGTTAACTCAAGTGATTGTATGTTACTGTCTTGATCAAACTTTACTACTTTCGCTTTACGGGTGACAGTTTCGGTTAACTTGTCCGAGTCTACAGTAGACACAACAGAACTCTTATTTTAACTGGGGGAGGAGGAAATTTTTTCGGAAATCGGAGTTGGTAGCTCGGGAGGTGAATTACTGGGATTATTACACGGGGACTCGGTTATAGTTTCAAGTATAAAATTTTTAGAATTATCCTTTGGGAGTCTTTTTCTTCTTTCCTCAAGATACTCGTGGATTATAGACTCATAAATTCTTACCTTTGAACGAGTTGACCTCATTTATAATGTATTGTATACAAGTATCAGGGGTACAAATTGAAAATGCGGGTTTGATAACAGATGGCGTTACTAACGCTATACGCATCAGGCAGTACTGTGACTATGTTCATGTCAAAGCTACGTCTTATAGCTTTAATTTTCAGTATGTGTCAATTTGTCGCAGTGTCAAATTCATAGTTTTTTTGAGCTCTCAATATGTCGAGTTTCGTGCCAACAAAACAGCATTTGCGGGAAGTTTTAATTTACTTCTTTAATTTGAAGAAAAGTGCTGCTGAAGCACATCGATTGGTCTCCGAGGCTTATCCGAGTCATGTTCCATCGGTTTCAACGTGCGAGAGATGGTTTGTGCGGTTTAGAAGTGGTGATTTTGACGTTGAGGACAAAGAGCGGCCGGGCCAAGTGAAAAAGTTTGAGAATGCTGAATTGGAGGCAATACTCAATGAAGACTCGTGTCAAACTCAACAAGAGCTCGCAGATTCATTGGGAGTGACACAACAAGCCATTTCCCATCGTATAAAAGCCCTCGGAATGATCCAAAAGCAAGGACATTGGGTGCCGTATGAGCTGAAGCCGAGAGACGTCGAGCGCCGTTTTTTTGCATGCGAACTGCTGCTCGAACGGCAAAAACGGAAGGGTTTTTTGCATCGCATTGTCACTGGTGATGAAAAGTGGATCCATTACGATAACCCGAAGCGCAAAAAATCATATGGTTACCCCGGCCATGCATCATCATCGACGGCCAAACCAAATATTCACGGCGCCAAGCTCATGCTCTGTATTTGGTGGGACCAGCTGGGTGTGGTGTATTATGAGCTATTGAAATCGAACGAAACCATCACAGGAGCACTATACCGAACTCAATTGATGCGTTTGAGCCGCGCACTCAAAGAAAAACGGCCACAATACGAGCAAAGACACGACAAAGTAATTTTGCAACATGACAACGCTCGGCCACATGTTGCAGCGCCGGTCAAAACATACCTACAAACGCTGAAATGGGAAGTCTTACCCCACCCGCCGTATAGCCCAGATATTGCTCCTTCCGATTACCACCTTTTCCGATCGATGACACATGGCCTAGCTGACCAGCGCTTCCATTCTTACGAAGAAGCCCAAAAATGGGTCGATGACTGGATAGCAGCCAAGCCGGCCGAATTTTTTCGCGACGGTATCCGTAAATTGCCAGAAAGATGGGAAAAAGTTGTGGCTAGCGATGGACAATACTTTGAATAATTCATTTGTTACCATTTTTTCAGAATAAACGTTCAAAAATAGAAAAACATCCCGCATTTTCAATTTGTACTCCTGATATAATTTTTGGTATACTGCATCAAAGAGACATGCAAAGATACATAAGAGTATTATTAAAGTAGAAATTGGGCAGGAGAAGAGAATAGGAATGTTTTTCTTTTTATTACTTGTAAGGGAGAAGAATTATAGAGTTTTATTTCTTTAATTTCGTTTCAAAATTTCCCTGAAGTGAAATCAAATGTGGTTTTTCCTTCAGGAGGATGACTTGATGTTTATTCAACGATTCGATCTTAGTGATTTGAGGTTCGCAAGGTGTCACAAACAGGTGATAGCGTATCCCTTGTCTCGAGTGAGCTTCGTAATCGGCAACAAGTTCGTCTAGAAAATTTTTCCGCTCGGATTTGCTTAAGGCGTTTTATTCGATATTTACTCGGTGTGTCTGTGTTGACACCCTGTGTGACTTTACTGCTGCTTGCTTCGTACGTAATTTCCCTTAATAAATATGGTATCTCTTCATTAGAGAGGGTCGCACAATCTGCTTTTGTACTGTCTGAATGGTTTTTATACTTCTCTGTTTGTTCACCTAAGGATCCCTGAAAACCTATTATTTTTTTCTGGTTAAGGAAAATACCTTCGTTATTTTTAGTAGATTGGATGCTAGAGACTCCAAAATTTTGCTTGTTATACGATTCACTCTCTGTTACTGTTAAAAAACGAATCGTTTTACTAGAATTAAAATTTCTATTCCTTTTTTGCCTTGAGTAATCGTTATGTATTGCAGTTGTGTCGTCGCAATGTTTCTTATATTCTGTTATTTCTCTTCCTTCGAGAGGGATAGTTTTATTATCGCTTTCTATTTCAATGTCAAAGACTCTAGGATTTTGCTCGTTATACGATTTGCACGCAATTGTTGGCACTTGGTACTGTGTTTTTAAGATTCGTCGTTTTGATCTCTGCGCTTGAACTTTCCTTCCTGCTCTATGGGTTTTCGGCATGGATGAAGGATTAGGGTTGGTAATTGTCAAAATTAGTAAATGGTACGTATGGTTATGTCTGTCTTGTTTGTATGATATGTTTCGTAATCGAACCTTGCTAGCCTTAACCCCACTTACGCGAGGAGCTAAAACATAGGATTTCTCTCACTAGTGTAATGTGTTTCGTGAACGAGCCTTGCTAGCCTTAACCCCACTTACGCGAGGAGCTAAAACATAGGATTTCTTTCACTAGTGTAATGTGTTTTATGAGCGAGCCTTGCTAGCCTTAACCCCACTTACGCGAGGAGCTAAAACATAGGATTTCTCTCACTAGCGTAATGTGTTTCGTGAACGAGCCTTGCTAGCCTTAACCCCACTTACGCGTGGAGCTAAAACTATTGAGGCAGTTGGTTTATCGCGCTTCGCGTAAGAGCCGCAACGAGTCGGCGGCGTCACCGTCCGGGCCTCGGCGGATAGACAAAGGCGAGAAACGATTCGTCGTCCAGCGAGATACGAACTCGAAGTTGACATTGCTGAATATCCGATGCCGAATTCGTACGAGGAAGCAACACGAAGCATTGATGCCGCGCAGTGGGCACACGCTATTGACGAGGAACTCCAAGCACACGATACAAACAAAACTTGGGCGATCGTGCCAAAAACGCCGGGAACGAAAACTATCGATTCCAAATGGGTGTTTCGAATCAAAAAGGATCCTGCGAAAGAAGTCCGACGGTTCAAGGCGAGGCTGTGCGCACGGGGCTTTCGACAACAATACGGGATTGATTACACGGAGACGTTTGCACCAGTCGTGCGATACGACTCGCTCCGTGTACTTCTTGCAGCAGTAACCGAGAAAGATCTCGAACTACTGCAATTCGACGTCCAGACAGCGTTTCTCTACGGGGAATTAGAAGAAGACATCTTTATGGAAGTGCCCGAGGGTCTGGAAGTCGAGGGTAGCAAAGCAAAGGAAGTGGTGTGCAAACTAAATAAATCTTTGTACGGGCTCAAACAAGCACCTCGCTGCTGGAATAAAAAATTCCTCGGAATTTTGAGCCAGTTCGATCTCAAATGTAGTCAAGCCGATCAGTGTATTTTTGTTGGGAAAGTTAAAGGCGAAACCGTGTACCTAGCACTCTTTGTAGACGACGGTCTTCTCGCAGCGAAAACAAAATCTACACTAAATTATGTAACGAGTAAATTGCGCGAAGCATTTAAAATAAAAATTGGAGACTCGAGTAGTTTTGTCGGGATGCAAATCGAGAGAGATCGAGAAAGGAAAACTCTGACGATTCATCAGAGCGCGTACGTTGAAAAAATTATAGAAAAATTTGGGATGAAAGATGCAAATCCGGTCTGCGTACCGGTCGATCCGCATGTAACATTGTACCCGGTTGAAGAAAGCGACGAGACGACGAATATCGTACCATATCGCGAAGCAATCGGCTCCCTAGTTTTCCTTGCTGCTGTGTCTCGTCCTGACATATCATTTGCCGTAAACTCAGTAAGCAAATTTATAAACAAACACAGTGTCGAACACTGGAGAGCGGTTAAGAAAATTTTTGCATATCTCAGGGGGACAAAAGACTACGGGCTAGAATACAAAAGCGGCGGTAGCGAGAAAGATCTGATAGGATTTTCAGATGCAGACTACGCCAATGACGTCGAGACGCGAAGATTGACCACGGGATATATATTTTGTATGGCAAACGGGCCAGTATCGTGGTCCTCCCAAAGACAAAAGCTAGTCGTGCTAAGCACAACGGAGTCGGAATACGTGGCTGCTGCGACAGCAACTAAAGAAGCCGTATGGCTGCGTAAACTAGTCAAAGTTCGCGCGCCAGCTATAGACAATAAGAGATACGCTAAGTAGTTCATCGCTGACCACGGTCGAATGTACACGCGTCTTTGCACAAATATTAAAATAAAGACATATATACATAGTGCTTAATTAAGTAAGAGATTTACTGAAAAGTACCTCCACACTCCTCCCTCTCACAATAACCTGAAAAGAACTAAAACTACATGTAAGCTCTAAAAAAAACATAGGATTTCTTTCACTAGTGTAATGTGTTTTGTGAGCGAGCCTTGCTAGCCTTAACCCTACTTATGCGAGGAGCTAAAACATAGGATTTCTCTCACTAGTGTAATGTGTTTCGTGAACGAGCCTTGCTAGCCCCGAACTCACTTGCGCGAGGAGCTAAAACATAGGATTTCTCTCACTAGTGTAATGTGTTTCGTGAATGAGCCTTGCTAGCCCCGAACTCACTTGCGCGAGGAGCTAAAACATAGGATTTCTTTCACTAGTGTAATGTGTTTTGTGAGCGAGCCTTGCTAGCCTTAACCCCACTTACGCGAGGAGCTAAAACATAGGACTTCTCTCACTAGTGTAATGTGTTTCGTGAACGAGCCTTGCTAGCCTTAACCCCACTTACGCGAGGAGCTAAAACATAGGATTTCTTTCACTAGTGTAATGTGTTTTGTGAGCGAGCCTTGCTAGCCTTAACCCCACTTACGCGAGGAGCTAAAACATAGGACTTCTCTCACTAGTGTAATGTGTTTCGTGAACGAGCCTTGCTAGCCTTAACCCCACTTACGCGAGGAGCTAAAATATAGAATTTCTCTCACTAGTGTAATGTGTTTTGTGAACGAGCCTTGCTAGCCTTAACCCCACTTACGCGAGGAGCTAAAACATAGGATTTCTTTCACTAGTGTAATGTGTTTCGTGAGCGAGCCTTGCTAGCCTTAACCCCACTTACGCGAGGAGCTAAAACATAGGATTTCGTTCACTAGTGTAATGTGTTTTGTGATGATTGTGTTGTTAGTGATACGTGCGCGGGCAAATCTGGTTGCCCATGTGTTAGGTTGAAAAGTGAATAGTTGAGGTAGGGTTTTTAGAATGCTGACCGCTGGTGTAAGCGAGCCGGAGAATTTGTTAAAAGCCTATTTTATCGGAATGGATGAAGTAGGGATTTTAGAATGCTGACCGCTGGTGTAAGCGAGACGGCGAATTTCTAAAAGGCTGATTTTATCGGAATAAATGAGGTATGGATTTTAGAATGCTGACCGCTGGTGTAAGCGAGCCAGCGAATTTCTTAAAGGCCTATTTTATCGGAATGGATGAGGTAGGGTTTTAGAATGCTGACCGCTGGTGTAAGCGAGCCGGCGAATTTCTAAAAGGCTGATTTTATCGGAATGGATGAGGTAGGGATTTTAGAATGCTGACCGCTGGTGTAAGCGAGCCGGCGAATTTCTAGAAGGCTGATTTTATCGGAATGGATGAGTTAGGGATTTTAGAATGCTGACCGCTGGTGTAAGCGAGCCGGAGAATTTCTAAAAGGCTGATTTTATCGGAATGGATGAGGTAGGGATTTTGAAATGCTGACCGCTAGTGTAAGCGAGCCGGAGAATTTCTAAAAGGCTGATTTTTTTCGGAATGGATGAGGTAGGGATTTTAGAATGCTGACCGCTGGTGTAAGCGAGCCGGCGAATTTCTAAAAGGCTGATTTTATCGGAATGGATGAGGTAGGCATTTTAGAATGGTCACCGCTGGTGTAAGCGAGCCGGCGAATTTCTAAAAGGCTGATTTTATCGGAATGGATGAGGTAGGCATTTTAGAATGGTGACCGCTGGTGTAAGCGAGCCGGTGAATTTCTTAAGGGCCTATGGCAGAAAGAGTAGCACGTGCAGGTGGAGGTGCAATGTTATGAGGGATGAATAGAGGTGAACGATACTAGTGATCGCTCGAGAGGATTGTTAAGATGAGCAACGTAGGAGTGAATAACAGAACTGTTTGTAACTTAACTAATATTTTCAGAATTGTATGCCAACTGTTTTGACGCCTGGTAGATTGATTGAATATTTGTAAATGACAGTACAAGGAAGTTAATATTACGGAGGGAATCGTATAAAAACAATACAAGAAGTCTGATGATGGTTTGGTTGAAACAAATATAATATTACTCTCTATAGTTAATATTCGGGGAAGCTATTTTCCTTGTAGTTCTCCTCACGTATGTTTTAGCGATTATTCTTTCTTGCTGTTTTATTCGTTCTAAACCGAGTTGACTTAAGAAAATTTCTTGCGTGACTTCTTCAATTAGTTCTTGCGCGAGAACCTCGTGTTCCTTTATACGCACTTGAAGTACCAATAATTTCTCTAATGGTCCCATATAATGGAGTACAACCTATGATTATATATATATCTATCCACGTATATGTCCTTCAATACAAATTCTATCTCTTTTTATTCAACAGTCATTATTGAATATTACTTTCCACATTTGATTTCCACAAGGTCCATTTATTTACGAAGAAGACTTACCAAATAACTTGATTAATAGCGGGTACTCTCTAAAACGAATCATTTTTGCAACGATGTCGATCAATGGATTCGAACCATATCAATGAACGTTCTCGATTTATAGTTTTTCTCAAGGGGAAATCCGATCGTCTAACTCAACTAAAAAGTGTCACTTTCAACTACATCAATTTTTATAAATAAAATCGATTTATAAATCCCGATATTAATAATTATAAAGAAAGAAAAAATCAATTTTTACACTTTGAATTTACACAGCGGTAAAAAAAAAGGTGGAAGTTAGATTTAATACTTTTATTGAAGGGAATAGTAAATTTTCATAAATTGAATTGATTCACCAAAACTCAATTAAAAAAATTTTTAAAATCGATTTTCACTAATTAAATCAAGATATCAAAACGCGGTAAAAAGGGAAAAGCTAGACTTTTATGAATTAAATCCGTTTACAAGAACTGAGGAGAAAGGAGGGATCACTTTTCATGAAATAAGTCGAATCACTAAAACTCGATAAAAAGTAAAAAATCAATTTTCGCGAATTAAATCACTTCCGAAAAATGCGATAAAAAGGTCAAATTTAGATTTTTTTGCCTTTGAACAATTTACAGCAAACGCGTTTGAAAGGGAATAGTAAATTTTCACGAATTGAGTTGATTCACCAAAACTCAATAAAAAGGTAAAAAATCAATTTTCGCGAATTAAATCACTTCTGGAAAACGCGGTAAAAAGGTAAAAGCTGGGTTTTATGAATTAAATCGAATTACAAAGGCCGGTCGATTAACACGAACCAAAGTGACACTTTCTTAAGAAATCAATTTTCACAATTTAATTTATCCACGACAGAACCGATTAATTAATTCAAACTATACGAACAATTTTCTGTATAAAATCACAACTTGTTTTCTTATCGATTTTTAATTTACTCGCGACAAAAATTACTAATCAACTTGACACTTTTCTTTTTCTTTAATTTAATTTTCACTAATTAATTTTATTCGCGACAAAGATGACTGGTTAATTTGAACAAAATGAACACTCTTTTAGGATCCCGGACGAGCCCTCAACTTTTGTTACGTCAAATCCGCGCGGTGTTTTTACAAAAACCGACAAATTTAAGACGTGTGAGGCGTTTCGGCGTGAGTTTTCCGTACTCTGGTCAAGGAGAATGAATTCTCCCTTTACCACACCTGACAAGAAACACCGAAGACGCAAGCCCCCTTTTGAGTCTAACCTTTCGGAAAATTACTCGGGACGGGGCTGAGAATGCCCGTTGATTATTCGCGTTGACCCGTCACTCGTCTCGATAAACTAAATTGATAAATTACCCCGCGGAGGAAGGGATTTTAGGTGGGAAGGGAAGTGGTAGGTTACTTTCACTTGGGGAAAAATTTACGGAAATATCAGATAAAATAAATTAGAAAAATTGGGTTGGTACTTACGTTTGGTTTTCCTGGTGAAGTTGTTTCACCGGTAACCGATGCGTGGAAGGGAAAATTAATGGCAATCGTTTGTAAAAAATCGTTACACTCGATGAATCGTGAAGCTGTTAGAGTTTATTCAAATAACCAAATAATTGATACACGTACGTGCGCTATTACCGTGCGCGAGCGATCGTTATTTCTCGACACAATATACTTAACGCGATACTTGTGGTTCGATAAAACAGTAAAACGAAATAAACAGTGTGGACTTGAACAAAAACGGCAGAAAACAATTAAATTCAATTTCTTCTAAACTTTAGATAAATTCCGTATGTAAAACTGAGAAAAAGTACATTCGAACTGAACTTAGACTGCTCGACCGTTTTTATTTTCAGTACTCACTCTGGACTTTGGCTGACTCTACAGGGTGGGGTTTCTCCGCGGTAATTATCGCCAACGGGCTGTCTTCTGACTGCTCGGCGACTGACTGTACTATGAACTATCAACTATCAACTTTTAACTACAACTGCCTTTTTTCGGGCATTTTCCCGTCCTTATATAGGTCCTGGAGGGCTTAATTTTCTATGCGGGGGTTTCTTGGAATTATAATAGAACTCGGACTTTGGACTTTATCGATAATTCATTTTTTTCTTCTAGCTGTGACGTCATCGTCGTTCGACTCTTTTCCTAAGTTGCATGCGAGGCGATATTTCCCTGGTTTTTAATATGAAGATCTTATATCTTCGTTATTTAAAATATTGCAGAGATTATTTTGTGCCTGAGTGAGTAGACCGTGGTTCGCTCGATCCTTGGCTACCAGAGAGAGAGACCGCTTTGTTGATGTTTGGGTCTGCGGTGCGTTGGCCTCGAACGCAGCACCGACTCAGCTGCTTCCCGTCAGAAGTATGTGACAGGTACCACAGCTGGGCTCTTTGGATATCAGTGTGGCTGCTGCTAGTGAGGGCTCGCCTGCTCTTCCTTCCTGGTAGCTGGACTTCTGCGTTGGCGGGACCTGCGAACAAAACTGTTCCTCGAATGCCGAAATTCTGGTCTTTTTATACCAGAATCCCTTCCAGCTGGCCCATGCTTTCAGTATAACTATAGTTGGTGGCGGTCCTGTAGCCCATCTTCCTATAGCCCACTGGTAGCCTTGGTACTTTTTGAAATCGGTCGTTGGTTTTTAATTTCTTACTGGTATCTTTCAAACGAGTAACGGGACTTCGTCTTCGACGTACCGGCCTAATAGTGTGAGTGACGCTCGGTAGCAGTGCTTTGTTGAGTGCGTACCGAGCGTCGTGAGTTGTCGAGTATAGGCCAGTCTACCTAGTGTATGTAACGCGCGGTAGCGATGCCTGGTTATGTGCACCGTGTGTTATAGGATAGCCAGTACGTCGCAAGCTATTAATTTATATGTATCTGTTATAATTTTCGACGCATATGATATTAAACTACTTTCTTCAACCTGAAACCTCCATTTTGCAGAATTAAGAAACACCAATTTTACGATTTTCTACGAATTTTTTAATATGACGCTTGAATATGAGCTCGAACGATCGAGCTATTACTTGCGCGAAGGTCTCTTTTTTACTGGCTTATACTTGTCAGGTATACTTCACTGGCCCTTATAAAATGTTCCATTATATTCTTTAAACATTACTCTATCCACCTGTGTACTCTAAATCCTATAAAATGAAACTTCATTTTTCGACTTTTGACCAGCTTTTCGGTAATCGGCCCCACTGTGCGACATAAGATGCAGGAATACGATACAAAATTGTCCACACACATTCGATGTATTACTGTGTAGCTGTTTGAGACCGTCCCGATAGAACTTGCAGTTCCTTCGTAGCCGTGCGAGATGTTGCGGTATAATCGGTGGTAGCCCGTAGCTATCAATGTACATTCCTTTTCCATGATTGTTAACGTACATGGCGATCCAATACTCTCCAGGTCCATCGTGGTTATCCGTGTTAAAAGGCTATACCAGTGGGACACTTTCAAAAAATCGATTTTTTTTTGTTGCCTTTTTTGACAGATTATACTTTGAAGAATATCCTGTAAAATTTTCAAGGCCCTATCTTTAATACTCCTGAATGGCAGCCTTCTAAAGAGCAACCGCTCGTACGTATAAGATGACCCATCTGCCTGGAGGCGAAGCTCGGAGCTGACGTGTTGTTACCTGATTCTTTGGTCACTATAGGGGGAGGGGACACTATAGAGGGGACTCCATAGGGCCATTCGAAATCAGCGTTGCCATTTAAAAGGTACTCTGGAGTCGTTCAACGCAGTTGAACGAACCAAAGGTTTAGAAGGAAGGAGTAAGAATACCGTGAAGCTAACTGACAAAGTTATTAATAAACTCCAAAAATATTATGGATTGGAACCAGGCATCAAGATAATGTTAATGAAATGTATCAAGAAAAGTGGGCTACCTTGTATCATTTGTCTTCGACAGACGAAAATCCGAACCACGGAAATTGCCCTGCAGGTGCGAATAGCTGGTGCTCATATCACCGCGCGAAATCTCAAGGAATGGACGTGTCAAAGTTCAAACATGATTATCGGCCACTTGCCAAGGGTGTTACGAAGGCTTTGGAACCTATTTATACTGACTTGAGTTCAAGGAAATTACTAGAGCGATGCAAAGGAGGGAACACGCAGAATAACAATGAAAGTTATAACGGCTTGCTCTGGCACTTTGCTCCAAAGCACCTTCATAATGGATTGAAAACGATCGAGCTCGCTAATTTCCTTGCAGTCTCAATATTTAACGATGGTTTTTATGCTATTCTAAAAATGCTGCAAGTAATGGACGTCATCATCGGTCCTATTGCAAAAGAATATGCGATGGAGATAGATGACAGCCGAATCAACCAGGAGGAGTTACGTCATGAATCATCCTCAAAGGAGGGACAAACAGTTCGGAGAAAAACTTCAACCTCTCAGCAGGCATTATTCGAGGAAGAGGAGGGTCCATTGTAAGGGCCAGTAATAGCTGATTAACAGTTTTTATAGTAAATATAATTTTATCTTGCAGACACCGATAGTTGAATCTTTAAACGCGTTTTTATCGAAATGAGATTTTTTTAATTTGTTGATATTGTAACTCAAAGAGCAATTATCCGATTGACTCGAAATTTGAACTGAGTACTCTTAAATACATTTACTCTACAATGAAGCAGGATATTTTTTATTGGATGGAAATTGACGATTTGGCATTGAAAACAACGACAATTTTTATGCAAAAAAAACAGACTTTTTTTCATAACTACGCCATGTTGTTAGATTTTGATATTTTTCGAAAATCCTGTGTCATTGTACAGGAAATACCTTCCAGTTTGAAGACGTTTTTTCCTTTCCTGGTTTTAACTACTCAATCGGCGGGAATCATGTCCGCAGTGGAGAAACTTTTTTTTTTGCGTCTCCGAAGGCAGCGCATAAGTCGCTTGGATCTCAATATTTTTATATGAAAAAATTTTGTAATATAGGTCAAATATAGCCAAATATCTTCATAGTTTTCCGAAACATTTAATTGAGTACTTTTCTTCCAAAAAAATCCCAAAAATGACCCAAATTTTCGGCGTTCGCACTGGTATAGCCCCTTAACTACGAGTCCGGCCAGTAACGACTATATACGAGGAATTCTGTCAGCTGGAATAAATTCCCAGTCTTTACCACGCATTTCCTGTGTATGCACGACGATATCCATTTTCACGTCTAATCTGTACAGATGCTCAAGTTCGACTGATTAGTTACTCACAAAGACGATTCTAGATCTCGTAACATGAAACAATTTCAGTCCGACATCAGCACATTTTTCGCTTATCCGTTAAAATCGACCATTACCTGTCGAGAGGGGTCGATATCAAGGACATTATCATATTCCGCGTAGACTACACAATTTACCGTTGAAGTTACCGAACTCAACGTTTAGAAAGCGTCCACATACAGATGATTTTTCGTGAAATCAGGTTATAACGGTTTCGAAGATATTTGGTTACCATCTAGATGCAACGAGAGATAATTTATCTTGTAATTTTGGAAATTGAATGGATTCATACTGAAGTCGCCGTTAAACGCTTTGTTATCGACAAAACGGATAATTATACGCTTCGGCAATTGACCTAACACGATATTATCGATAATCTCTCCATGAATACCGGAGTGTATTGAAACGGCCTTTATCTCGACTCTCGTAAGAGGATATTTAGAAGTAGATTTTGCCAGAGTTTTAGCATGCGAGAGCAGCACACCAGGAGCTATTTTTGTTCTCCGAACGAGAAGCGATGCCCCGAGAATCTTTAAGCCGCATTGACCATTCTCTGTATCGCCTTGTATGGTCCACAAGACGAAATGAATCTCTAGACCGCACCAGTCGTAGTCTCATCTCGACACCGTTTAATAGGAACCACTCCTGATCGAATATATCGTAATGCAGATGGCCGAGCAAATCTACAGTTTTTCCGACATTTAAAAATTGTTTTCTTTTTAAGTCCCGCATTTTCCCCATGTAATATCATCCATTTTTCTAGGGGTATCATCGTACCAGAGAACGCTCGTGAGATGCGAACTTTTGGCAGCTGGACCGTAATTCTAAAAAAGTGTTTCTATGTACGCTCGATAAGCGCAGGCATTATTTGGAGGTGAAAGTAGTTTTTGATTAAGGTATACATCCACCTGATTAAACATAGAATGCAAGAGATTGTTTCCAGGTCCGGTGCTTACTTTTGGCGCTGCACCCGTGGCAATTTCCATAGAAGGAGATGTTATTTTCACTCTCAAACTAAGCATACTATGCGCGAGATCGATATACTCATCACCCTGTCCAGGAATAACAAATTCAATAGGTGAATCATCTGTTAGTGAAGCAATTGGCTTATAGTACACTCAATTGAAGCCTTCAATAGTAGTCTGCATCGGTGGGAGTGAAATTAATTGAAGTTCCGATTTAAGACACTCGCACGAGTGTGCATGTAGAAAAGTCATCTTGTTTCAGCTATCCAAAAATATCCGCAATCGTTCGTTCAGTAGTCTTTTTCTTCTTATTATTTATATTGTTCTTCTTCTTTATTACACTTTTCTTTTTACGGGAGATACGTCATGGTTTACGTTCGTTCGATGCATGAGGAGTTCGCAAAATTTTGCGCTTTTTATCACCAGATCCTCGCATGAGAGTGTCAATCTTTTCAGAGGCTTTGCGTTTGAGACTACTGCCTGATTCTCGCGCTCTGTCGCAAACAGCAACTTTCACAGCTATATTTCTATCGAGGATATCACCGGCTACGTTTACACCAGCCCGCAATGCCTCTTTTCCAGCTGATTTAGCACCCTTCTCTAAAAGTGGTAACACTCGATGAAACATGCCCCCGAGAAAGCGGCCGATACCGTGTCCTCGTTGATTAGGCTATCCGATAAAAACATGCCTAATACCAGAGCACCCGCGACTGTCATATCCGTTGCAGCATACTGTCAATATCATCCATAGCGGTGTAATGAATCGTGGGACCATTTGAAATGCAGTGTCACAGTCATCGTTCCCTGTTCGAATGGTATAGGATTTCCAAACTCGTCTCTTATATCGATCTCGATAGTGTGTAAATTGTTGCGCAAGAGAGGTATATATTGTGGCGCCGAAAGCGATTTAATTTTTATCGAATCATACTGACAGTCGTCAGCATTAATGGGAACAACTCGTAAGAGGGGCGCTTGTACATCACCTGTAATATAGCTCTCGCAGATACCGGTGTATAGAAACATGCAGCCTGGTATAGCACCGGTAAGAGATACAGGGCTCGACCCTGTGTATTCGCAATGCGGTTCTATCATTACAGACCTACAGCCCTCTTGCGAGAATCCTAGTAGCTTTGCGATAGCGGGCGATACGCGAAAGTCGTGGTATCGTAGATCGACGCATACGCGCGCAACTTCGACCTGCCCACTCGGAAGCGATTTGAAGGGCAGATGACCGGCCACCAGATGGAACGTGGTCTCTATCTACACGTCGCCGTGTTAAAAGATTTGAACCCGATAAATCATAATAACCACTTTCAAAAGATACGAGTTTTCCTACAGTAGGAACAAGTAAAAGAGTCATCGAGTAAGCAATTTCTACAAGAGAAACAGACCATTCTTCGTGCAAACGTATCTGGCGCGATAGTTTTGTAATAAATTTCGTCGTCGTATTATCCGGAAAATACTGCATACTACTGTTGCTCGGTAGTACGGCAAAGAAAGAGCTATCTTTGTAGCTCATATTTATTAGGGACGGTGATTCCTAGCGTTCTTCCTCTTTGTCCTCTTCGACTCTTTTATCTTCTCAGGTAACGGAGGCACTCGTACTCGGGATAATTCTGTATCGTATAATATACCGTCGATAGTCTCGTGATTCAGATCGTGTAAAATATACACGAATGGTTCTCGATTCACTGATAATCGTTAAATCTTGAATAAATCATTACACCAACCACGCTCATATCCTTTCACGAATGCTGCTTTAGCTGTACTGATACGTACCAAGTCACCGATACTGTATTTAGGCTTTTTAGCTTTTGTCGCGGTACGCTCGTAACGCCGTCCTAAATTTTCTCGGGCTATAGCGTTCCGTTGTGTCTAGTGTGATTATAAACGCGTTCCGCTGTGTCTAGTGTGATTATAAACATAAAACAAATTTTGAAAGCATCAATGTAACGCTTATTCGCACATTCACTCTTTTATTGTGTGATTAAAGCGTTAGGCAATCAAGGCTTTTATATCGGGGTTACGAGCAGCGCGAAAATCGATATTCTTCTTCTTGAGAACTTGCTGAAATGGAGTGCCGATAAATTCTTTGCCTCGATCAGTTTGCAATCGCTGCGGGCGACGCACAGTGGTCCCAAATCCCAAAAAGCTGGCAATAAGTCGGAAAAAAAAATCTAGGGACTTTCAATGGTTGGAATAGTTGTAGTGGTATATCTAGTTTGTATTATGACCGTTAAGAAGGGGGAAGGGTCTCTACCTGGCTGGGGAACGCATTCCGTTCGTGAGCGTCGGGCGTGGCACATGGTTCACTCGTCGCGCGTCGAAAATAACACGAAGTTCAAAAGTTAACCCATTTGGATTCTGCAAAATGGATTCTTCTCCAGAAAGTAAGTACAATTTGAATGTGTTGCTCGGAATTATTATTAACAATGTATGAAATAGTAAGTCATTAAATAAACGTAGTGGTATTTTTCTTGGTCCCATTCTGAAAAGTCGTATTAGAAAAATCAATAAGTCAAAACCCTTGTCGACCCCGGCTTTTTAACCAATAGGAAATTGTTGGTTAGACATTCCTTCAAAACATATCCAAAAATTAGCTGCGGCTAGCTGCGACTTTACTTTCGGTGATGATTTTTGTGCGATGGTGGGTGCATTTTCTGCTGTTTTTTGTAATTTTCGCGTCTGAAGATTTTCTATTAATGTTATTTTTCTATTTTTTTCAGAACCTCCTCGTAACACAAAAGAAAATTCTTTTACGAGAAAGGAAATTTTCAAATTTGTGAAATCGGTATTGAACGAAAATATCAACATGGTCACTGATATTATTGAAACGGAGGTGTCAAAAAAATTGAAGCAACGATACATTTTGCCGAAAAGCCTGAAAGATGCCATGGGTAGATTGGTATCGGAATTTAAAAAGAGGTGGCAACAAGTCTGCAGGAAGGAAACCAAATTCTTCCAAAAATTCGACGAGTGGCTCAACGTTCCTGTGTCTTTCACAATTGAAAATGAAGGTTCGATGACTTCCGCGGAAAACGCTGTGGGGCATCTTCCCACGGAAAAGACAATGGGACGTCCTTCCACAAGCTGGGAAGGTATGAGTGATCGGTCAAAACGGAGGAGGACAGAAAAGGTTCGAAAAGAACATACCGTCAAGGAATTGGCCTACGCTACACAAATGAGTCTCCGGGCGTCCGGAAATTTACAAGCTTCAAAGGTAATTAGCGATGTCACAGAAGGCAGCCCATCGAAAGCATCACAGTACCGGAAATCTATAGAACACGTAACAGAAGATGTGCTGTCAGGCAACGAAGCATTATCACTTGTAGTAGAAGGTAAAATGACCAAAAGTCGAGTGCAAAAAAACTGTAGGTTATACCCGCCTTATAAATGTGTATTGGATGCTAAAAAAAAGTGTTACCCTGAAAAATCAGAAATTTCTGTAACTGAAAGTGGAGCCACTGTTGGATTCCAGGCATTGCTAAATCATACAGCTGAAAGAATATTAATTGTACAATCAGGCGTTATTAAAAGTCTTCCTGAAAACAAAGTTGGCAATTTAGAATTTATATGCAAGTGGGGATGCGATGGCACTTCTGGTCAAAGTACTTACAAACAAAACTTTAGTGATGGAGACGGCAAAAAATCGGATGCCAACATTTTCTTTATTTCACTCGTTCCCTTGCAAGTGTTTGATAAATTCAATCCACACGTGATTATTTGGAAAAATCCACGTCCTTCGTCGCTAAGATTTGTCGCCCAATTAAAATTCAATTCTTGCACAAAACTGCCGAAGCAACTAGGGCAGAAGTTGATTGTATCGAAGCGCAAGTGAGGAACCTTGTGCCCTTTCAAACAATAACGGGCGGCAAACAAGTTTACATCGATTTCCAACTTGTGTTGACAGTTATAGATGGTAAAGTTTGTAATTCTATTACGAATACATCGTCAAGTATGCGTTGCTACCTTTATGGTGCTACGTCCAAAGAATTCAATGATATCGACAACATGCTGCAAAGACCGATTAATGAAGATCGCTCTGAACTCGGAATATCATCGCAGCATGCTTGGATACGTTTTTTTGAATGTTGCTTGCATGTAGCTTACAAATTGAAATCACAAAAGTGGAGAAGGCGCAAAGAGGATAAAGAAAATGTTGATAGAAGAAAAAAAAGTATACAACAAGGCTTCCGTGACAGATTAGGGCTTCTTGTTGATCAACCAAAGCCAGGCTATGGAAGTTCAAATGACGAAAATACAGCTCGGAATTTTTTCGAAAATTCTGAAAATTCTGCTTCAATAACGGGAATTGATGAAGAATTGATAAAGCTATTCCATGTTGTATTGCAGGTAATTTTTGCGGCTTCGAAATCGATGTACCCAAATTTCGCCAATATACTGAAGATACTGCACGAAAATTTGTCGAACTCTATCCATGGTACTTCATGCCAACAACAGTACACAAAATTCTTATCCACGGTCACGGAATTGTGGAATCTTCGATACTTCCTATCGGACAAATGTCTGAAGAAGCCCAGGAATCATGTAACAAGTACATCAAAAGATTCCGAGAAGATTTTTCACGAAAATGTGACCGCATCCAAAACATGGAAGACATTTTTTGCAGACTTTTAGTAACGTCAGATCCAGTAATATCCAGTTTGCGAAAACTTCCTCCCAAGAAACTAAGATCGTTATCCTATACGCGGTTGAACTATTGATTCCACCTGCAAGTTCCAGAATCAAGTCAGAATTCTTCAACCAATACAAGCGATGCATATGACGAGGATGCCTAATTAGAGGACAGCGATTAATTGTAAGAAATGCTAAAATTATATCGATTAGGATTGAAAGAATGTAAGGAATATAATGTAAATATAGTGAAATATGATATAATGAATGTTTATTGTCATCATAATGATGATTAATTACTTTATTCAAATCTTCTTCTTCCCGAATCTTTAAATGTCAACTATCATTACATTTTCCATTAAATTTATTCACAATCATAATTGCATAAAATATTGACAATCGTTTTTGAAGAAATTTTCCGCCATATTGGATCCGCCATTTTGTTTTCCTAAATTTTTACTTAAAATTCGTAATCAGCGATCCCGAAAACCCCCCAGTACAGACTCTCACCTGAATTGGATACGTTTTTGAAGAACTTTTCCGCCATATTGGATCCGCCATTTCGTTTTTCTAAATTTTGACTTCAAATTCATAATCAGCGACCCTGAAAACCCCCGACTACAGATTTTCATTCGAATCAAATACGTTTTTGACTTTTGGCCAGCTTTTTGGGATTTGGGACCACTATGCGACGATTGATACAGCGCACGAGTATGCGTGTGAGACCGCGGACCACATTTGCGCTCGTTTTGACACGCAAAGTCTCGACCCACGCGTATTTACTCAACACGTCGATAACAACAAGCAGATATGCGTACCCTTCGTTGTACGTAGCTATCGAGCAAAGATTACTTGAATCAGCCTTCCATACATCGTCTATATTACTCACGTTGTACGTACGACGGGGAAATCGTCGTCGCACGAGATGATGCATGTTATAAGAATCCTGTGTCTCGAGTTAAGGTAAAACAATTTTTCGCGCTACTCTCCGATACACCTGGGCCGAATTTTTTGCTCGAGACTAGGATGCAGGATGAGCGGTGTCATAATAGATTTTTTTAAAAGTGTTCATATTTTTAACGATGACCAGTTAAATGCATTCTTTTTCTTTTTCTTTTCTGTGTGGGGGATCGATATTCACGGGGGTGAGGAGAGCCAACGGGCTCTCTACTTGTGCGATGTTTTGCAGTTGTTCGTCCTCTTCTTCCTCCTCCTCCTCCCCCTCGATGATGTTTTTGTATGCCGTGGGAATTAAATCTCTGTTTGAGTGCGCGGACTCGGCCTCGTTGTTGCTACTGTTGCTGCTGCTGCTACTATCACTATTGCGTGGTAAAATGAGACGCGGTGTCGAGGATGATGTAGGTGTAGCCTCGTGTAGTAACTCGTGTAACATCGTTAACAAGATCAACAATATTGGAATTTGAAATTCTTCTGCCGTCTATGGAAACAACACCGTTACGATCCCATGTCATTTTTTTACCCACTGCGCTGGGATGAAAATTGCGAAGCAACGATATTGCTTTCGATTAAAATTTTTTTGGTACGGTATCGATAATAAGTGTGTCATTTAATCGAGATTTAACTTTGTTCATTAAAACGTCGTCGATTGTATTCTCGCGGCTAGCGAGTATTACTATTTTTCGTTTTGACGAAATATTCGGTACTGTAATACCGTACTCGACCAAGTGAAGATAACGCTGTAGCACCTGTTGGTACGCTGTCGATTTCTCTCTCGCTCTTATACGAGTGAGAGTTTAGAATTTCACTCAGCTTAGAGTCGAGGCGCGATAAGGGTGTGCCGATGGTCTGTACGGAGGGCGACGGTTCTGTGTTAGTAATAGTAGTAATAGCAGTAGTAGCGAGTCCCGCGAGACGATGTACATTTTCATGAGGAACAAGTACCATCTTTCTGGCATATTCCATGACTCGTGCAGGCCAAGAAAGGTACAAGAAGCAACTTGAGAAATCCGACATAGTGCTCGACGATGATCTTCCTCTTACCACTCCAATTTCCCCTTTTAGCGGCTAGTCGTCGAAGAGATGTCGCGTACCTCCGAAGATGATTCTTTTACACGTTGTTCAGACTCACGTTTCCATATAAAATGTTTGAAGCACACTCGCATATACACTGTACGAGCGCTACATCTACTTTGCCTAAAATTGCACGTCGTTGCTCTTGCGTCAGATAATACAGTGCCTGCAATATAATTATTTGCTTTTTATTGAAAGATCCGTGCAACGCCATTACAAGCGCATGTCTGGTACATTGCGCATCGCATCGCGAACCTTTATTGCTTTTTGAGGCATCTAAACATTATGGTATTGATCATCGAGAAATATACAAGCAGGAAATGAACAATTATCAGGCGTCGATTGTTTCAAGTCGAATAATAGTCGGCCGTGCGGTGCAGCTGTTGCATCGAAATATACCTCCCGCAAAAATCTCGGATTCTCGGGACCTAATAAGCGTGCTCGATGTTGAATTTGCGCGCGATCTTGAGGATTTTTGAAGACAACGATATAATTAGCGTTTAAGGAGATATCGCACTGCCCGTGACCCTGATGGAAGAGATTTTGCGTGATGAAGATGACACTAACATTTTTATGATGGCTACCCTTGGTGAAAAGATCGACCACGGCTTTGTTCGATGTCTCGCGCATTAGATCGTCAATGACCACAAGTTTATGCCTTGTATTATTCGAGTAGTCTGCTGCTTGCGGAAAACCCTCGCAAAAATCGATTTTATCATCCTATTCTGAATACCCGAACTGCCACTCTGAGTAATAAAAAAGTATACGCTCGAACGGGACATCCGTCATTTCACACATGTATTTAAAGAATTTTTTGACAAAATATGTTTTACCACAGCCCGTAGGACCGCTTATCACGGCTGTCCATTGATGTTTCCAACTTGTATCCATATCGATGAGTGTCTATCAAAATCAATCAGCTGACTCTTAAATAAGCTTATTCTGCGACGGCTGCGGGAGCGACCCCGCCAATTATCAGCTCGTGCCGAGGGTTCGCCGCCGCCGTTGCCAACGCCGCATCCATCGCCTCCTTCTAGACCCGTCGCCCTCCATACAGGCTACCGGTACACCATTATCGCGCCTCGACTCTGAGCTGAGTGAAACTCTAAACTCTCACTCGTACAAGAGCGAGATTGAGAAATGGACAGTGTACCAACAGGTTCTACAGTGTTATCTTCACTTGGTCGAGTACGATAATACAGTACCGAATAATTCGTCAAAACGAAAAATAGCAATACTCGGTTGCCGCGAGAATAAAATCGACGACGTTTTGAAGAACAAAGTTAAATCTCGACTCAATGACACACTTATTATCGATAGCGTACCAAATAAATTAAAATCTAAAAAAATAGCGTTGCTTCGCAATTTGCATCGCAGCGCAGTCAGTAAAAAAATGAGATGGGATCGTAACAGTGTTGTTTCCATAGATGGCAGAAGAATTTCAAATTCCAATAGCTTTGCCAAACTCCTGCGAACGATACAGATGCCGCGTGAATTTATCGGCAATCCCGAGTTATTACACGAGGCTACACCTACATCATCCTCGACACCGCAGTGGCGCCTCATTTCAGCACGCGATAGTGATAGTAGCAGCAGCGGCAGCAGCAACAGTAGCAACAACGAGGCCGAGTCCGCGCACTCAAACAGAGATTTAATGCTCACGGCGGACAACGACATCATCGAGGGGCAGGAGGAAGCGGGAGAAGAGAGCGAACAATTGCAAAACATCGCACAAGTAGAGAGCCAACGGGACCCCAGTGAATATCGATCCACTACACAGTTAGAAAAGAAGAAGAAAAAGAATCCATTTAACTGTGTTGGATAATCAGCTGGCGCACGGCGATCGATATTAGAGGTTGGAGTAACGAGTTATTGAAGATTCAACGAATGTCAGTGAATCGAGAATCATTCATGTATTATATATTTTACACGATCTGAATAACGAGACTGTCAACGGTATTTTCTACGAGCCAGAATTATCGCGAGTACGAGTGCCTTCATCACTTGAGACGACGAAAGAAAAGAAGAGGACAAAGAGGAAGAACGCTCGCAATCACCGTCCCTGATGTATATGAGCTCCAAAGATAGCTCTTTCTCTGTCGTACTATCGAGCAAAAGTAGTGTGCAGTATTTTCCGGATAATATGGCGACGAAATTTATTACAAAACTAATGTCTCAGATACGTTTGCACGGAAAATGTTTTGTTTCTCTTGTGGAAATTGCTTATCCGATGACTCTTTTACGTGTTCCTACTGTAGGAAATCTCGTATCTTTTGAGAATGGTGATTATAATTTATCGGGTTCAAATCTTTTAACACGGCGTCGCGTAGATAGAGACCAAGTTCCATCTAGTGTATATCGCTCCATAGACGCTTTTTTGGAGAGTATGAATAAGTTACCTTACGTGGCAGGTCATCTGCGGTTTAAATCGCTTGCGAGCGGGCAGGTCGAAGTGGCGCGCGTATGCGACGATTTACGATACCACGACTTTCTCGTATTGCCCGCTATCGCAAGGCTACTAGGATTCTCAGAAGAGGTCTGTAGGTCTGCAATCATAGGACCGCATTGCGAATACACAGGGTCGAGGCCTGCATCTCTTACTGATGCTATACCAGGCAGCATGTTTCTATACACCGATATCTGCAAGAGCTATATTACAGGCGATGTACAAGCACGCCTCTTACGAGTTGTTCCCATTGATGCTGACGACTGTCAGTATGATTCGATAAAAATTACATCGTTTTCACCGCCACGATATATACCTCTCTTGTGCAATAATTTACATACTATCGAGATCGATATAAGAAACGAGTTTGAAAATCCGATACCATTCGAACAGGGAATGTTGACTGTGACACTGCATTTCAAAAGATCCCACGATTGATTACGCCGCTATGGATGATATTGACAGTATGCAGCGTGGATGAGTCCGTCGCGGGTACGGTGGTATTAGCAATGATTACATCGGAACGCCTAATCAACGAGGACACGGCATCGGCAGCTTTCTCGGGGCCCTGTTTCGTCGAGTGTTACCACTTTTACCAGGTCTATAAATATGAAACCGGAATTTGCCCATAGATGGCCCTTGCTGTCAATGTAGTTACCGTCAAACCGCGTCATTGGCGCCATTTCCTTGTTGACATCTCTGACAAAGATTTTCAACTGACAACAATACAAGTTTCATACAACAGCATAGTTTGTAATAGCGTTGAACATGTCGAATTTTGTGCCTGGAAACTACGATTTGCGGACAGCATTGATTTTCTGTTACCATTTGAAGAAAACTGCTGCAGAATCGCATCGAATGCTTGTCGAACCTTACAGTGAGCATGCTCTTTGTAAATCACAGTACTTTGAGTGGTTTCAAAAATTCAAAAGTGGCGATTTTGACGTGAGAAACGAAAAACGTAGAAGACCACCGAAAAAGTTTGAAGACAGCGAATTGCAAGCATTGTTGGATAAGGATGACGCTCAAACGCAACAACAACTCGGGGATCAATTAAATATGACAAAAGAAGCTGTCTTCATACGTTTGAAAGCCATGGGAAAGATCCAGAAAATGGGAAAATGGGTTCCACATGAACTGAATGACAGACAGCAGGAAAACCGGAAAACCACATGCGAAATGCTGCTCGCCAGGTACAAAAGAAAGTCATTTCTCCACCGAATTGTGACTGGCGATGAAAAGTGAATATATTTAGACAATCCTAAGCGTAAAAGATTATGGGTAACTCAGGCGAACCATTGACATCGACTCCAAGGCCAAATCGCTATGGACGGAAGACAATGCTCTGTGTTTGGTGGGATCAGAAAGGTGTGATTTATTAGGAGCTCCTAAAACCTGGCGAAACCGTTAATACTGAACGCTACTGACAACAAATGATCGATTTGAATCAAGCTTTGCGTGAAAAATGACCAGAATATCAAAAAAGGCAACACAAAGTGATTTTGCTTCATGATAATGCACCATCACACACAGCAAAACTGGTCAAGGAAACGATTTAGGCGTTTAGTTGGGAAATACTTTCGCATGCGGCTCACTCACCAGACTTGGCTCCATCCGATTACTACTTATTTGCATCGATGGAACACGCACTTGCTGAGCAGCGCTTTACTTCTTACAAAAATGTACGAAAATGGCTCGATGACTCGTTTACTTCAAAAGAGCAACAGGTTTTTGGGCGTGGCATCCACAAATTGTCAGACAGGTGGGAAAAATGTATAGGTCAGCGATGAGCAATACTTCGAACAAAATATTTTTTATCATTTTCATACAATAAACGTGTATTTCCTATACAAAAATTCTGGTTTTATATTTATAGACCTGGTAGAGAAGGGTGCTAAAGCAGTTGGAAAACAGGCATTGCGAGCTGGTGTAAACGTGGCCGGTGATATCCTCGATAGAAATATAGCTGTGAAAGATGCTATTCGCGACCGAGCGTCAGAATCAGGCGGTAATCTCAAACGCAAAGCCTCTGGAAAAATTGACACTCTCATGCGGGGGTATAGTTGTAAAAAGCGCAAAATTTCGCGAACTCCTCATTCATCGAACGAACGTGAACCACAACGTATCTTCCGTAAAAAGAAAAGTGTATTAAAGAAGAAAAAGAAGAATAAGAACAATAAGAAGAAGACTCTTCAACGAACGGTTGCAGATATATTTGGATAGCTGAAACAAGATGGCTTTTCTACATGCGCACTCGTGCGAGTGACTTAAATTGGAACTTGAATTATTTTCACTCCCACCGACGCAAACTACTATCGAAGGCTCCAATTGGGTGTATTATTAAATATATAAGCCAATTTCTTCACTAACAGATGATTCACGTATTGAATTTGTTATTCCGGGACAGGGTGAAGCGTATATCGATCTCGCGCATACTATACTTACAATTAGTCTGAGAGTGAAAATAACATCTCCTTCTACGGAAATTACCGCGGGTGCAGCGCCGAAAGTAAGTACCGGCCCTGTAAACAATCGCATTCTATGTTTAATCAGGTGGATATATACCTGAATCAAAAACTAGTTTCACCTCCAAATAATGCCTACGCTTATCGAGCGTACTGTAACGACAAATTGTGCATCAACGCACCACGTTACCGATAACTGGTCCGAGCTATTTTTCCTTCCTTTTTGGTTTCTCTCTCGAGTTAGGCGTCAGAGGCTTTCGCGCCGGAAGGAAAAATACCGAGGTGGACGATCAGACTCAGCCCAGACTAGGTACACCTGTTCAAGGCAGAGTGGGTGGTTTGGACTGTCAAGTTAATAGTGAGTCCAAAAAAAAATACAAATAAAATCAATTAATCAAAATCAGTCACGAAAATTCATGAATAAAATCCGTCCATAAAATATAGTCCATGAATAAACGAAACAAGAACAATAAAGAAAGTCAAATCAACAAAAATAAAACCGATACATAATATGGACAACAATCGCAGGTACGGGATTTATAAGTGCCGCTCGGGCAACTTATTTATTTCTTGGCAGGCAATTATTAATTTCCAATAAAGCAACCACAAAGAATTCAAATAAAATATCCCGTAAAACTATCTCTGGGAGTCCACAATTCGGTACTCTTAATCAATCCGACACTACAGGTTATCTCGACATTCGCATTCTCTCACTCTCACTCCGGTATTTCATCAACAGACACACTTAAACCCGGTAAAGCCATAAATAAAAACGAAGGTCGTTTCGAAACTCTGCTCGCGATACGGCCTAAACCGGACAAGTTCCCGAAATACACAACAACTCTAATAACGGGACGCCGGGAGGACATGTACGCGAAGCCTTTATCTGTTCGAAAGTTTCTACTAGGAAATCATAGGAAGGCAGAACCAAGATTAAATCACCAGTGGAATAATAAAGTATCCATATTAATTAAATAACAAGACATCGAAAGCTATCATACTACTACTAGTACTATCTTCCTCGTCAAAATAATGATCTTACCATTCATAATTCAGACTGGTGTCCAGTAATTCATTAAAAAGAATAAATAATAAATAAATACTAATGACGGACAATTTAACCAAGCGAGACACGCCTCGGACCGTTCTAATCCCTCGCAATCACGTACAAAATACGGAACGACGGCCGAACACGCACTGCGTCAATTTATAATAAACGAAACAAAATATCGTCAAAAGTAATAAAATAAAACACCGGAAATAATTAAAAGAAAATAAATAATCTAATATAAAATAAGCAAAGTTAAATATTCTTGAAAGTCTGCGACACGGCCTATCAGGTTAAAATCCCACTCATGCTACCACACCACGTGATAACGTACTATCGCGCGCACTGTTTGTCAGAAAGCGATTACAGTACAAAAATAATGACAAAGAAACGAAGTGACTTATCTCCGGCTTCAACCGCTGACCGATCTCGATATTACAGTATATCTAATACACTTTATCCCCATACGAAGTATATTACGTATTCGGTATACGTGTGGTATACCGAAGTCGCAGGCACGACCAAGCTCTAGTCGACCAATCAGTCAGCAAAATTACAATAATGACGAAAGACCGCAGCAGGAAAGAGAGCTCACCGGGACGATCTTGTAGCAATGTTCTTGGGACAATCTTCGGTAATTCCCAAAATCGATTTGGCTAGGCCCCTCTTCAAGCTGGTGTTCGAATTTAATGTATTTCCAGGGCGAGAGTGCTCATTCTGCGTTATGAGGAGACCCACCGGTACTCCACGACTGTACGTTCCTTGATAGTCGGACAAAACGAAAGAAGTACAATGGGACTAAAGCCGGTACCACGCTAAGTCCTACTCGTTCGACGGTTATCGGGGAAAATCCCCGAGGTTCTGCCGGCACGCGTGCCCGTCAACTCTGATCCCCTCCTCACGAGCCAAACTCGGTTAATTGGGAAATCGGTGTCGCTACATGACTGCGACTAGCGCCTCGGCTGAATAACCCATAAAGTAGCAACCGATAATACGAGTAGGAAAGTGTAGCTTTGTCCGGCAGGTAAACCCCATGAGACAGATGGATGCTTGCTCGTAGCACAGATGGCCGAATGTAGATAGTAGCGTCGTGTCAGTAGCTGAACGTTGAGCGGGACCGCTGTATATTCCAGCCGAGAGAGATGGAAAAAAGTCTGTATCCTCGTTTGCCGATGGAGAGTTATCATATTCCAGAGTCGACGGTCGGTGCGTGCGATGTCCTCCTCCTGTCTCTTTCCCTCCATTCCCCGGTCGTTCAAAGTAATACGGGAATTTTTTTTTTTTTTAAATTAGATCTAGTCTAGTAAACCGAATATGGCCCTGAGAGATCGTGCGGAAAACGTAAAGTGAGGAGGACGTAGCATATAAATATTTCGCCCCGTTACAGTACATAGAAACACTTTTGAGATACGGTCCAGCTGCCAAAAATTCGCATCTCACGAGCGTTCTCTGATACAATACTACCCCTAGACAAATGGATGATATTACATCGGGAAAATGCGGGACTTGTAAAGAGGAAACAATTTTCAAATGTCGGAAAAACTGTAGACTTGCGCGGCCATCTGCATTGCGATATATTCCAACAGGAGCGGTTCCTATTAAACGGTGTCGAGATGAGACTACGGCTGGTGCGGTCTAGGGGTTCATTTCATCTTGTGGGCGATACAAAGAATGGTCGATGCGGCTTAAAGATTCTTGAGGCATCGCTTCTCGTTCGTAGAACAAAAATAGAGCCTGGTATGCTGCTCTCGCATGCTGGAACTCTGGTAAAATCTACGGCTAAATATCCTTTTACGAGAGTCGATGTAAAGGCCGTTTAAATACACTCCAGTGTTCATGGAGAGACTATCGATAATATCGTGTTAGGTCAATTGCCGAAGCGTATAATATCAGTTTTGTCGATAAGAAAGCGTTTAACGGCAACTTCAGTATGAATCCATTCAATTTCCAAAATTACAAGATAAATTATCTCTCGTTGTGTGTAGATGAAGCTCAAAGACCTTCGAAACCGTTACAACCTGATTTCACAAAAAATCATCTGTATGTGGATGCTTCTCAAACGTTGTTTTCGGGAACTGGAGTACATTTCTTGAACGATGGTAATTCGATCGATCGCGATAATTGTCGCGATGTGTCGCGACAATTGTCGAACAGCAATTTACATTGGAATTTAATAAAGCACGGTAGTGTGAGAATAGATGTACGATTTGAGGATGCGCTTGCTTCAACGGTAAATTGTGTAGTCTACGCAGAATATGATAATGTCCTTGAAGTCGATGCCTCTTAGCAGGTAATCGTGGATTTAGATTTAGTAGAAGCGTCTTTGTGAGTAACTAATCAGTCGAACTTGAGCGTCTGTACAGATTAGAAGTGAAAATGGATATCGTCGTGGATATACAGGGAATGCGTAATCAAGACTCGGAACTTATTCCGAAAGAAATTATCGTGATAGCCGTGGATAGGCCGTACTCTGCTCGTTGGATCATCGCACCACCGTGTCACTTTGCCGAATTACCACAGCATTCGAGAAGCCAGAATAATTTTCTCTCGAAATATTTTCACGGTCTTGAATGGTACGAGGGCGATGTGAGGTGTAAACAAGCATATGCAAAATTGCGAGAAATTTCACGAAAATCAAGACGTATTTATACACGCGGTCACGAGCAGGCTATACTTCTTTGCGATATCACGAGTCATGAAATTTCCAACCTGGAGGATGAGGAGGTCGCTCTATCGTACACATTTACGACGAAATCTTTGCGAAAATGTTTCAGACACCCTATGATAAACGATGCAGCGTCTTCGCATTGTGCAATGCGCTAGGTTTTCCAAATAAAAAATTAGCTTCACGAGCACTCGATTAAAGGAGAACCATACATGGATGTTTGGTCGGCAGACGAAGAGGAAGAGAATAAGAAAAAGGAGAAATCTTAACTATGTAGTCGTGACACGATCGGCGATGCTGTGAAATAAATTTTGCATGTATACATGTATCAAAGCGTATATGCCATCATTTAATCATTGGCTATGTGTTCGGCATGAACACTTGACAAATCTACGAGCGTCTGCAGTATCTACTACTTTCAACCACTAGAGTATACCCAGCTGACAGAATTTCTCGTGTATGATCGTTATTGGCCGGATTCGTAGTTAACACGGATAACCACGACGGACCTGCAGAGCATTGGATCGCCATGTACGTTAGCCATCATGGAAAAGGAATGTACTTTGATAGCTACGGGCTACCGCCGATTATACCGCAACATCTCACACGGCTACGAAGAAACTGCAATTTCTATCGGTACGGCCTCAAGCAGCTACAGAGTAATACGTCGGATGTGCGGACAATTTTGTATCGTATTTCTGCATCTTATGTCGTGCGGATTCACCATGTCGACAGAGGTAAGTACCTAATTTTATTCCTTTCTTCAAGTATGTGTACACCTTTGCTCCATCCTGCTCTTATCTCCACTCTTCCTTATTCACCAGAGTACCCACACCACTTTACTTTACCATCTCCACGTCACCAACACTGGTTAAGCAGAGTGTGTAGCGCGGCGGTGAAAAAGTGAGGCGGTGGGGGAAGGAGTGGGGATAGGAGTGGGATGGAGTAAACGTGTACACATACTACTTTCGAGGCTTTCGCAGCAGGCCCTTAATTAAAGAGTGTATTAATGTACGCTCTATATGCATAAGCATTGTTAGGAGGTGACACAAGTTTCTAATTCACAAATACATCGATCTGTGTTGGATTTGCGTAACGTACTTGACGCAACGTATGTGTGTGTGCAGCCGAGGCTTCTAGATAAGCCGAGTATCCCCACTCTCGATGCGACGTGCAATACCGCGATCTCGGCGAACAAAGCTGATTAGTCTTTAGTTGACCGCATGAAAGTTAGTACGCGCGTCATTCTGTTCAATAAACCGAGACAAAGGTGTATCTTAAACAGTGTTCTGATAATTTATTATTATCCCTGCTCTCCTTCCTTTCTAGTAATTCACACAGGTTCCAAAGAATCGCTAAGATTCAACAGGTTATGGGCCCAGTAGCGAGTCCGGTGTGAAAAGTTTGCTAGAAGGATTGAGAGAGTCAGGCGGGAACAAAGATTCACGAGACAAAGCCGGTCGTTGTTTAGTCGCGAGTGATCTACAGAATCGATATAGTTACGCGAGCGAGAGAAAGACGGCAGAGATAATGCCGGACGAATTCACAGTGGGGCACGTGCCGAAGTTCGATGGGACGAATTTTCTCGGATGGAAATTTCAAATACAGGGTGCGCCATCTCAATCTGGTCGATGGAAGTATTGAATAACTCTGACAGATTTTAACCGACCAGCGTCGTACAACACGTTTCGTATAGGTTATTTCAGTACAATTTCAACCATGTATCGCTATACGCCGAACGCTTGGCTTACGCTAATAACGTTAGTCGAATGAAGGAAGCTGAGCCGGATTTTTGGGAGCGAATTCTGATGACCGACGAGGCTCATTTCACCCTCTCTGGCGCTGTCAACAAACAAAACTGTCGCATGCGGGGCACCGATAATCCTCATATTATTCACGAAACTCCATTGGACGATGAGAAAGTGACAGTTTGGGCCGGTGTTTGCTCAAAAACCACCATTGGACCATTTTTCTTCAGAGCTGGTGAAACTGTCAATGGGGATCGATATCGGTGGATGTTGGCACACTTTGTTTTACCACAAATGCGTGAAAAAGGTCTTGAGGAATTTTGATTCCAACAAGATGGTGCGACATGTCACACTGCGCGCTCAACAATGGACTATTTGCGTCGGAAGTTCCCAGGACGTGTGATATCAAAGAAAGGTGATATTGACTGGCCACCAAGATCGCCGGATTTGACTGCACCGGACTTCTTCTTGTGGGGATTTTTGAAAAGTAAAGTCTATGCCAACAAGCCGAAGACCATAGAGGAGCTAAAAAACAACATTCGAGCCGAAATCGCAGCGATATCGCCCGAGACGCTGGCAAATACAATGGAAAATGCCGAAAAAAGAGCTCATTTTTGTCTCAGTAATAAAGGCGGACATTTGATCGATGTGGTTTTTGGGAACTAATCAAAATAAATTGTAATGAATCAAATTTAATAAAAAAATACGACTTTGTGAAATCTGTTGAAAATTCTCTAAGTTATTCAATACTTCCATCGACCAGATTGAGATGGCGCACCCTGTAGAAGTGGCGTTACGGGCGAGCGGGGTTTACGAGATCGTCGACGGGACGAAAGTGAAACCAGAACCGCCTGAAGAAGAGCTGGCGAAGACGTCGGTGAAGGACAACGCAAAGGCGATGTATATCATTTCAAGAGCCATGGAATACAGACAACTCGAGAGTTTGTTGGTCTGCACCACTGCAAAGGAAATGTGGAACACACTCACAAGGATTCATCAGCAAAATTCAGAAGCGAATAAGCTCGTTTTAATGCAGAATTTTCATGAATATCGAATGAGCTCGACGGATACGGCCGTGCAGTATGTTGCTAAGGTTCGGAATATGGCAAGGCAGCTCTTGGATCTTGGAGAAAACGTATCAAATTTGACGATCATGGCGAAGCTGTTAGCTAGTCTCACGCCAAGATTCAGCACGTTACAGACAGCCTGGGATAGCGTCGATCCTGCTCGACAGACCCTGGAACACCTGGAAGAACGGCTTATCAAAGAGGAAAGTCGACTGGAAGCTGAAGGAGGTGAGATAGCAGCATTTGCGGCAATGAGAATCAACCATGGAAAAGCCGGAAACTCGAAGAACAAAGAAGACTCAAAGGACAAAGAAGAAGAAAGGAAAGCACGACGCGAGAAAAAGGAACTAAACAGTAAGTGCTATATCTGTCAGAAGAAATGGCATTATGCGAGAGCGTGCCCGACTCGTAATCAAAACAAAGGAGCCGGCATCGAGGGTGAATCATCACGTCCTGTCGCGTTCATGGCAGTGGGCCCAGAAAGTGGGAGAAACGATCGAGGTTCGAGCCAGCAGAGTGGAGTGTCGGCAGAGCTCAAGAATAGATGGCTACAACTGGATAAAAAAGAAATCTGGTATACCGACAGTGGAGCTTCAAGGCACGTTACTTTCCGACGCGAGTGGTTTATAGAGTTCCGTTCGATCAAAGGTATGACAATATCAGTTGGCGACGATGGCGTCTGCGAGGTGGTCGGTGAAGGAACTATAATAATCGAGAAACTCGTGAATGGCGTGTGGAACGAGGCAAGACTTGATAACGTGCTCTATATACCGGCCGTGCGTAGTAATCTGTTTTTCGTTGGTGTATGTACCTCGAGAGGTTTCGAAGTGAGATTCGCGGGTGATTCGGTGGACTTGTTGGACAGAGGCAAGGTTGTGGCGACTGGCGTCAAGCAGTCGAACGAAATCTTTCGAATGTTTTTCCGCGTAAAAGGTGCACGAAGTGTCAGCGAAGCTAACGTGACGACAACGAGTCTAAAGGTTTGGCACGAGCGCCTAGGACATTTGAATCAACGTGCACTATGCGATCTCGTGAGAAAAGAGCTCGTAGAAGGAGTGAAAGTGATCAACGAGAAAGATTTCTTCTGTGATGCGTGCCAACTAGGCAAAGCGCATAGATTGCCTTTTAAAACAGAATGGAAGGAAGTGGACACGAAGCCAGGTGAACTCATTCATAGCGACGTGTGCGGGCCGATGTCGGAGACCTCGCCTGGAGGAGCGCGTTATTTTATAACGTTTATCGACGACGCGTCCGGGTTTCGGTATGTGTATTTCCTCAAGCAAAAGTCGGAAGTGTTCGAGCGTTTCAGAGACTTCGAGCGACTGGTCGCGAACAAGTTTGGGAGGCCGATGAAGACGCTACGTTCCGACAATGGTCGCGAGTACGTTAACGAGAAGATGCGCCAATACTTATCGTCGCGTGGGATAAAACTCGAGCCGAGTGCACCGTACACGCCAGAACAAAACGGCAAATCCGAGCGAGATAATCGTACAATCGTTGAGTGTGCGCGTACGATGCTGAAGGCAAAGAGTTTACCGACGTTTCTGTGGGCGGAAGCCGTAAACACGGCCGTATATCTTCAGAATCGCTTGCTGTCATCGGATAGAAGAGGAAAGAAAACGCCGTATGAGATCTGGACGGGGGAAAAGCCCAATTTGAGCCACACTAAAGTGTTTGGGTCTGAAGCTTTCGTACATGTGCCTAAACAATTCACGAGGAAGTTCGACGCAAGGTCGAAAAAGGTGTTATTCGTCGGGTACGAAGGGGATTCCGCGAACTACAGAGTGTTCAATTTCGAGACGAAAGCTGTAACGGTATCGCGTAATGTCGTGTTTAATGAAAAACGAAGTGAAGTGAAGCCATCACCGGTTGACACAAAGATCGATGAGCTGACGTTTTCTGTGGGAGGACTCGGCCTAGACAATGAGGAGCCAGCGCAGGAAGATCGAGCGCAAGACGTGTTAATGGAACCTGCGGTCGATAACGCACCGGCGGTGCCAGCAGTCGGTAATGGAGGGGCGGAAGAAGCTCCAGACGATGCCGAGGAACAGCTGCCGCTTGTCGAGCCTCGTCGTCTCCGAGACCGAGCGACTTTGAAACGGTCAGTAAGGTACGGTCCAGAGTGGGAGTTAAACTTAGCAGTCCACGAAACACCGGCAAACTTCAAAGAAGCGATCAGCGGCGAAAACGCGTCGACATGGATTGACGCTGTTAAAGAGGAATTGGCGGCTCACAAGAAGAACAACACTTGGACGATTATTCCAAAGGAAGCCGACAAGAAGACTATCGACTCAAAATGGGTTTTCAAGAAACTGGTCGACCCAATGGGACGAGTGTATCGATACAAAGCTCGCCTGTGTGCGCGAGGTTTTCAACAACGAGAAGGAATAGACTACACCGAGACGTACTCGCCGGTGGTGAGGTACGACTCTCTACGCGTGCTGCTAGCACTCGTCGCCCAGGAAGACCTCGAATTTGTACAGTTCGACGTGAAGACAGCGTTCCTGTACGGCAATCTCGAAGAGGAGATTCACATGGAGGTTCCTGAGGGGTTCGACGGTAATCAGAAAGTGAAAGGTGCTTCAAGTGTAGTATGTCAGCTTAATAAGTCTCTTTACGGTTTGAAGCAAGCACCACGGTGCTGGAACCGTAAATTCAGTGGTTTTCTGAAGTAATTTAATTTTAAGGAAACGAGCGCAGACAAATGTGTCTATACCGGTCAGTATGAGGGATCGAAGGTACATCTCGCGTTATTTGTAAACGACGGGCTTATTGCGTGCAAAAACAGAAATGTTCTTGAGGAAATAACATCGTTGTTAAGTCAAGAGTTCGAGATAACTTTGGGCGACGGAAGCGGTTTCGTAGGTTTACAAATAGATCGCGATCGAGCTCGAAAATCGGTGTTTATTCATCAGAGTGGATACGTCCGTCGTATTCTTGAGAGATTTAACATGAGCGAAGCGTACGAGTTGAGTGTACCGGCGGATCGTCATGCGAAATTGTATCCGGTAAAAGCGAATGAAGCTGTGAATGATGTGCCTTATCGAGAGGCTGTGGGTTCACTAATGTTTCTTGCAATCGTGTCAAGACCAGATATCGCGTTCGCAGTGAACAATGTGAGTAAGTTCCTGAACAATCACGATCCTAGTCATTGGGAAGCTGTGAAAAGAATATTCGCGTATCTAGTCGGTACAGTAGATCTAGGGATCGAGTACCGAAGCGGCGGAAGCGAGTCTAAGCTAGTCGGTTTTTCCGATGCGGATTATGCAGGAGATCTAGAAATGCGAAGATCAACGACCGGCTACATGTTTAGTCTTGCGAACGGACCGGTCACGTGGTCATCTCGTCGTCAAAAGATGGTCACTCTAAGTACGACGGAGTCCGAATATGTTGCCGCGTCATCTGCAGCCAAAGATGCCGTGTGGCTTAGAAATATGTTAAGTGAGATCGGATATCGCTGCGACAGTGCCACAGTATTATACGTTGATAATCAGAGCGCTATCAAATTAGCGAAAAACCCAGAGTTCCACCAAAGAACTAAACACATCGATATCCGATATCATCACATACGCGAAATGGTCGAAAACGCCGAAGTTAAAATCGAATATATTCCGTCAAAAATGCAAAAAGCGGACATATTAACCAAAGCTCTACCAAAGGAGGATTTTAAGCGTCTTCGTGAAAGCATGGGTATGCGTGTGTGTGTGGACAAGCACGTAAGCGGTGGAAGTGTTGGATTTGCTTAACGTACTTGACGCAACGTATGTGTGTGTGCAGCCGAGGCTTCTAGATAAGCCGAGTATCCCCACTCTCGATGCGACGTGCAATACCGTGATCTCGGCGAACAAAGCTGATTAGTCTTTAGTTGACCGCATGAAAGTTAGTACGCGCGTCATTCTGTTCAATAAACCGAGACAAAGGTGTATCTTAAACAGTGTTCTGATAATTTGTTATTATCCCTGCTCTCCTTCCTTTCTAGTAATTCACACAGGTTCCAAAGAATCGCTAAGATTCAACAATCTGGTTGTTGATTGAGTACAGAAGATTATTCACTGGTCCTGCTCTAATGGCCTAACTCTTCTCCTTTGTGCCTGGAATTTCTCGCCGAAAGAGTGGGGATATAAGTGGGAGTCGCCCTAGCGCACCATATACTACTACGAGGCTACCGACGGTATTTACTACAATACAGAAATATTGAGAGTGCCCACGATGCCTTAAAGGAACTCTTTAAGAAAAGAAGAGAGGACTCTTTAAATATTCGTACTGTAGAAAACCTCGTATCTTTTGAGGATGGCGACTATGATTTATAGACGCTCTATTGGAGAGTTAAATAAACTACCTCACGTGGCCGAGCATCTGAGTCATAAATTCCTTCACAGTAGCCAGGTCGAAGTGGCGCACGTATTGCGCCGATCTACGATATCACAACAGTCGCGTTTCGCCCGCTATCGCAAGGCAATTCGGACTTGAGGAAGAGGCCTGTAGGTCTGTAATAATGGAATCGCATTGTGAATACCCGGGGTCGAGGCCTGCGTCTCTCATCGGTGTTATGAAAAGCAGCAAATGTTGGTCATTCAAATAGTAATCATACCATTTCAGCAAGAGAAGTTAACGATGATACTACATTTCAAAATCTGCACGATTGATTATTGCGCTATGCATGACACTAATGGCAACATAGGCGCGGTTATCGCGGTTACGGTGTCATTAGCCATGTTTACATCCGAACGTCGAATCAACAAGGGCATGGAATCGATAGCTATTTTGGGGGTCTGTTTCGCCAAGTGTTGCCGTTTATAAAAACGGGAGCTAAATCGGTTGGAAAAAAGGCATTGCGTACTGGCGTGATAGCCGGCGATATCCGCGATAGAAATTTAGCTCTGGAAGATGCTATACGCGAGAGAGTAGGAGAATCTGAAAGTAATCTCAAGTGCTAAGCGGCAGAAAAAATGGACACTTTCTTCGGGGGTTTATGACGGGATCCGATCATAAAATGTGCAAAATTTCTCGAACTGCTCATTTGCCGGAAGGATGGACCAGATAAAAAGATAGAGATCTATGAGTAAGAAACATTGATTTTAACAAGGATAATTGTACTACTTTTGCAACCAATCCAGATTCCCAACGATATGACTTAATAGGAAAAGAAAGGATATAAGGTTTACACGCAGGTATGGTCCAACCAACCAACAGGAATTTCATGTTCTCTTGTTCACAGGTGAAATTTTCAGCAAGAATTCGCATATCGTCGTTCAAGTAAATATAAGTAAATATACGCGCAGTTTGAGAAGAGGATCTATATTAAAATAAATATTTCATATACAAGATGGTTTTTTTATATTATTAACTTTGTTACCATGTATACGTAAAAATGTAAAATAAAGAAAATAATACAAAACGTCCTCCAATATTTGATTCATCGATGCGTTAATAAATCTCCCTTTAAAAGCTGTTAAAACACAGTAAAAGTACTGTGAATAAAAATATAATGTTATTTAAGGCTCATCCAGGGTGTACGTTGAATTCAAGAAATTCGTTATCGTTCTTCTGTTTGGTCTAATTATATCGTAGTACAAATGACATATAATACTATGTTATTAATAAATAAGCACCTTAGGTACGATCTAGTTCACTTTTCACAGCCACACAGATGGATTGCTTCCTCGGTGAATAAGTTACAGATATACATGATTTATATAATTACACGCCCTCCTGAATACAGTACGTGTAAAGTTTTTTCGCTGTTCAAATGGATTAACGAGCATCGGCTTTTTTTTCTTTCAATTAAAAATATATCGAATTGTTTTATGTCCTTTTGATCTTTCGTTTCTACGTATTCGTCCTATATATTTATATGTTTTGATTTTGTTTTCTTTTGTTATATTTATTACAATTTATAAAATGTCTAAGTATTAAAAAATGTACACTTTCGGTAACTTTCATATCCTTAGTTTGCATTAAAACTAAGTTATTATAATGTCATATGCTTCACATACAATGTATGGAAGTACGGCTAATTTTTAATCGGTACCTCAGTGCGTTCATGTTTATTTATTTTTTTGTGTTTTTTATGTAAAATATAAATTGTTCGGTTTTACGCACACATCGTTCCATAGATTTAGCCTTTTTCGAAATGCTTGTTACTAATAAGTGTTCCGCGGATGCATATTATTTTATAATGCACAAATAATGTAACGAAAACTAATATTTTTAATGGAATCGTCTTATTTTTAATACGCTTTACACTTTTCCTAAAATTCGAAATACTCTGGAGTAATTTGTTATCTTAGTACAATAACATTAAGTAAAATGATTTTTTGTTATAATGTACGAACGAAAGTTAGAGTTAAAGAGGAAAGCTATAATTTTTTAATTCAATATGGTAACTATAAACTAAAAATTGGATCTATATTGCATTAAAAGATTCGAAATTTTGGAATGACAATTAGCAAATGAAACAATTCTTTCTTTCTTCACATACTTCATATGTTACGTGATAAAAAAATGATGACCCGATGGGTGGGCAGTCAGAATGATAATCCAAAGATCTTATATTCATGAAAAATTGCTAGAATCAGATGAATGAATTCACTTTTTAATACGTAATTAACACAATAAATTTATTCGCTAAATTTATTCAAATTTTTGGGAATTCAAGAATATTCTACTGACAAAACTATAGTTTTAAGAATAATAAATATAAGATGGCATACTGGCTTTATATAATTTAAGTCGTGGCTTCGCAAGGGTGAAACAGTGAACATCCAACTTGTGAATTTTTAGGTTAAAGGGAAGCGAAGAGACCCCTTTTCGTCACTTTTGGCGACAAGCATAAATAGTTGGTTTCCCGGCGGTACAAAGGAGTATCTTGGAAAATGTTAAACGATGCTTTCCTTCTCGGATTGTATTTCGTAACCAGCAATAACACCGCGTCTCAGTGAAACGTTACTATTGCGTAATCCGTTGCCATTGAACAAATTGACGAGCCAGCTTTTGATGGAGTTTCGGGTTGAAGATTTTTTATCAGACACGTTATCAACACTTGGAGTTAGTACAACCTGGTCGAGTGATCTCCATCTCTTGGCGGTGACACGCTCGCCTACACATAAGTTGTCATTCCCCAACAATGGAGTTTCGACCTCACTTATCGAGTTATTATCGACTCGTGATGTTATTATTAAGTTGCCGTTTGGATAATTGTTGTTCAACACGTTGCCCGTTAGATTCTCCTTAGAATCGCTTCTCGTGCATTTATCGCTATCAGATGATCGGAAACTGTTTTTCGGCTCCGTCCAGCGTAATTGAGGTGATTGAAATTTCTTGGTCGTGAAGAGCTCGGTATCGGGAAAAGGGTCGAGTGACCGGGACTCGCGCAATATCGTTTGTGAGAAATGGTCGCTCATCGTCGATGAGGATGCGATCGTCGAGAGAACGCGAGCGGGGTGTTTCCGATATTTCACTTGTGTATCGAGGAACAGATCGTCAAGCGCTAGCTTTATGTTTGCCGCTCGGTCTTCGGCCTCCTCGCGAACCGACACCTTGTCGAGTGTCGTCTTGGACAGCGTGGACAGCGTATCCATGGCATACAGCGGAGTGCCTCTCTCTAGCTTTGATAAACGAAGCAATCGCTGCACGGGACTCGATCCGCCGCACTGAGAGCCAGAGTCTTCTGGTGTTGGCTTCGGCACACTCGATTGCCGCCTGCTACCCATCCCGAGACCAGCTAAGAGCGAGGCTTGTCGGGAATCAGCATTTAATTTTGGGCTCCTTCGAGGACGAGAAAAAAGTAGCGGAAGGTCACCGACGTCCACCTATTGAACAATGGAATTTTACAAATTTTATTTAAAAAATTTTAATCACGATTAAAAAGCAGGTCTACGTAATTTCAAAGAGGGATTGTTAAGAAGCTTTTATTCCTTTTGGTAAACTCACATCCCGCTTCTGAATGGCTCTTTCATTCGCTCCAATAAGCCAATAAGTTTTCACGTCACCCTTGCCCTTCATGTACACCAATCCGCGTTCCTCGACAATGTACCCGCCGACTTTGTCTAGGGCTTCTTTGCACTGACTGCTAATGTGTATTCGCAAGGGTTCACCGTTAGACTCCATTCTAGAAGCTGTGTTGACCGTGTCCCCGAAAAGGCAGTAACGTGGCATCGTTAATCCGACAACACCGGCTACTACGGGACCTGCTTACCAGACAAGAAATTAGCCTGCTCACCAGGCAAATAAATCTAAAACTTTACGGAGCACTTTTACCATTTACCTGTATGAATTCCAATCCTTAATTTCAATGGTTCTTGGGGTCTGTGGGCAACAGTGTGAAGTTTTACCGCATTCAGAAGGTCAATAGACATTGATGCAATCTCTCCAGCATGTCTGTTACCATTTTTTAATGGCAATCCCGACACCTAGGTATAATTTTCACAATTTATATTACAATGATGTATTCGCAGGTTGTAGATATCTTGACTATACTAATTAGAAACAATGGTTTCCAGTAAAAAACTAGACCTTTTCATAAAAAGTTACGAATATTTGGAGAAAAAAAACAAGTTTTATCCTTATTCTTTATTGAAAAAACTACTACAAACTGAATTGCAATTGAAGTTGAAATTGAAGATTAACTTACTACCATATAGGCGTCTCCGATCGTCTCAACTTTGTAGACATCGTAGCCTTTAATTATTCGATCGAATAGTGTATAAAGATCGTTGAGAAAGTTTACCACCTTTATACGAAAATAAAAATATTAATGAGATTTAAAAGTTATTAAAAATATGATGAATTTGGAGAAAAGTTAAACCTGAAAAGGGGTGCTCTCCGCAGACATCGCGGTGAAACCTACGATGTCACTGAAGTATATTGTCACTAAATCGAAGGCCTCAGGTTCCACGCCAATACCGTTTGTCAAGCAGCTGGCAACGGGTCTGCGAAATTATTTTAGGAAAATGAAGAATATCAATGTAATGCAGTGAAAAAGAAATAAGGTCGAATAATAAAATGATTCATCTGATATGTTCCAAAAATAGTACTGTGCTATATTCCTATTAAGCAATGAGATAATCATACGCAGACATTTTTGCGCAAACTAAACAAACCGGGATTGGTAAAAATTGAATAAATGTTAGAATACGTGCTAGAAGTATGTCAATAATTAAAATATATGCAGAAAGAAGTATATGCGAACTGACTGTGTATGATCAACCTATTTGGGCATCGAATTTATAGGTTACATTTACCCGATTTTGCCAATATGTTTAAAAACAAATGTTACTCACTCCGGTAACATTCTATGTAGCAAGTCTTCTGTTTTCTGTTTCTCCTCGAAGAGAAGACGTGTACGTTCACTTACGAGATCTTCAAGGTTATTGGCGTACTTCTCCATCATATCCATCATTTGGTCCATTATATTACGGTGACGACCAACCTTCATCTTCTTCAGTCTGGATCTGATCATTTTAAAGTCTGGCCTGAGCTCCGGAATCTCGGCCCAACAGTCGGTAATCGTTTTCACGATGTACTCGATATAGTCGGCGTCCAAACTGGAAAGTATGTCGACGTTTGGTCTGAATGGCGGTTCATTATCTTCCGGATACCTCTTTACTCGGTCTACGATGTCTGCAAAGATGCACAAATTCCAAACAAATTTATAATTCGTAAACCTTCTTTAAATCCCTTTCCTTTATTGGGCTTGCTCAGAAAATCATGATTACCTTTGGGTTCTAAATTTACTCCACCGTACGGTCCTTTGCGCCCGATCATCTCGAATAGAATTATGGCGAAGGAATATACATCTCCTTCCTGCGTTCCTCTTATCAGTGCGTTTGGATTCCTCAAGAGCTCTGGTGCTTTCCAAAACATGTCTGCAAAATATTAATAATTGACAGCAAAAGTATTGATAATGTATCGAGTTTTTACGGAAGGAGTCGATGACTTACTTCGATAATACTGATGTTCACCGATGCTCTCAGATTCTGCGCAGTGTCGCATGTCATGAAGACCGAAATCGGAGACTTGGAGTACCCATCGTGACGTTACCACGCAATTGGATGACTTTAGATTACCATGGCAGACTAGCACGGACGACTCGTGAATGTACAGCATACCCTTAATTCAATCAACAAAATGTTTATATCTGCCGGCCATACAAAATTCCCATGTATATGTATTTTCATTGTATGTATTTATCAAGAATAGCGTCTCTATAGTACAGTTTTCTATTTTTATAATGCCTGTATTAAAACAATGAGTTTTAATGCCTCTTAAGCCAGTTGAAACGAGCCCATTTCAGAACGATACGACTTAGCGGGTAGAAAGTGCCCACTTTCTGTCCGCCACATTAGTTTCTAACTTCATTTCATCCCTATCAGAATCGCATTTGTTAATTGTAAGGCTTTGAATATTTGAGTCTCTTTAACCATCTAAACTAAACTGACAGTTTTTGTGTTGTTTCGTTTCGACTGACTATTCGAACTGCCGGTTTCAATACATGTAATATGAAAAATATAGTGTGTGGCACGGGATGAAGCACAATTTCATCCCTAGCCACACAATATACTTTTTCTTCAAACTGAAAGCTGGTATGTATTTCATGCCCGATGCCTATATTTGGGTAACAAGACTTTTGATCAAATTTTGCTAATAGTAATACATTATTGGGATACGAAATTGATGGTGTCACGTGCGGTGCTGATTTGGCCAGTCATAACATTGTTTTAAAACTGGTCTAAACTGAATGCTAACGAATGGACAATATTTCTGAAAATTATAGCATTATTTTGATTACTTCTAAATCATCTATTTTCACAGTCGTTATTAAGGCATCAATATACCTTCAACATCGTATACCAGGTCTATAAATATGAAACCGGAATTTGCCTACAGATAGCCCTAGCTGTCAATGTAGTTAATGTCAAACAACAATACAAGTTTCATACAACAGCATAGTTTGTAATAGCGTTGAACATGTCGAATTTTGTGCCTGGAAACTACGATTTGCGGACAGCATTGATTTTCTGTTACCATTTGAAGAAAACTGTTGCAGAATCGCATCGAATGCTTGTCGAAGCTTACGGTGAGCATGCTCTTGGTAAATCACAGTGTTTTGAGTGGTTTGAAAAATTCAAAAGTGGCGATTTTGACGTGAGAAACGAAGAACGTGGAAGACCACCGAAAAAGTTTAAAAAAGACAGCGAATTGCAAGCATTGTTGGATGAGGATGACGCTCAAACGCAACAACAACTCGCGGATCAATTAAATGTGACACAAAAAGCCGTCTCCATACGTTTGAAAGCCATGGGAAAGATCCAGAAGATGGGAAAATGGGTTCCAAATGAACTGAATGACAGACAGCAGGAAAACCGAAAAACCACTTGCGAAATGCTGCTCGCCAGGTACAAAAGAAAGTCATTTCTCTATCGAATTGTGACTGGCGATAAAAAGTGGATATATTTTGAGAATCCTAAGCGTAAAAGATCATGGGTAACTCCAGGCGAACCATCGACATCGACTGCAAAGCCAAATCGCTATGGACGGAAGACAATGCTCTGTGTTTGGTGGGATCAAAAGGGCGTGATCTATTATGAGCTGCTAAAACCTGGCGAAACCGTTAATACTGAACGCTACCGATAACAAATTATCGATTTGAATCAAGCTTTGCGTGAAAAACGACGAGAATATCAAAAAAGGCAACACAAAGTGATTTTGCGATCACACACAGCAAAACTGGTCAAGGAAACGATTGAGGCGTTTAGTTGGGAAATACTTTCGCATGCGGCTTACTCACCAGACTTGGCTCCGTCCGATTACTACTTATTTGCATCGATGGGACACGCACTTGCTGAGCAGCGCTTTACTTCTTACGAAAATGTACGAAAATGGCTCGATGACTGGTTTGCCTCAAAAGAGCAACAGTTTTTTCGGCGTGGCATCCACAAATTGTCAGTCAGGTAAGAAAAATGTATAGCTAGCGATGGGCAATACTTCGAATAAAATATTTTTTATCATTTTCATACAATAAACGTGTATTTTCTATACAAAAATTCCGGTTTCATATTTATAGACCTGGTATGCATGGATCTTCGCGATGCTCACTATCTCATGGCTACTTGTTTCTCTAATACTCATTGGAATGCAACAATTAGAACTACGCTTTGGAAGAACGGCGATTAATAAATACACCCGTATTGATTCATAGATATTCGATGACTCTGAGGAAGCTCAAGAAATGTTCAGCTGGTATTTGAAAGATCTTGTTATACCGGAACCGCGTAATTAGATTATCCGGTATTCGGTATAATATTGAAAAGTTATTATTTTTCGGGATCGTTTGCCGATAAGGAGATGGATCTTGAGTTAATTGTGTAAACGTGAATTTATGTAAAATGGTAGTATTGATTATAGACAACGGCAACTTTCCGTTATCTATTCAAAAGACAATAAATAGAATATTACAATGATTCGTTGTTTCGAGTAATGGACGAGGAACCAACCCGTTCTCCTTGAGTCTACTTTTAAAACTGATTTTCGTAAAGCAGTTTCTAACTGTGTTCGCGAAAACCCCTTTGTTAGCAATTTATGTTTTAGCCTATCGTCGATCGTCAAGCGAGTTACCTCATGTTGCGTCGACGTCTACCTCGTTTCCTGTCTTGAACAAATTTTTAGTCTTAGCTGTGTCAGCTAAGGAATATTCCAGAAAATACCGTGAAATGGAATATTCCGCGGCACAACAATCTGATCATTCCAAACATTTTGTATCCTTAATATTTATAAAGGGAAGCAATCGTTATATAGTTCACTGTAAGGAATAAGATTGGATAATAAAAGTTGGCTCTAACTTTTTTGACGGCGGCGAAAATTTTCAACAATGGGTTATGGGTGCTGCAAGTTAATTTCAATCTGATACCTTCATCTTTAAAGGATCAGACTCATGGGTAAAATGATTTTAATGGCAGCACAGAAATCTATATTTTATTGCAAAAGTACACAATTTCCCATCATTTGTTATAAAACTAATATCAGGTATTAGTTAGAAAAAATAAAAGAAGACGGAAAAAACCGTTGCATGGGCGAGACTCGAACCAGCGACCATGCCGCACCTGCGAGGCCAGGTCCTAGCTCCTAGGTAATTATCTCGACAATGTCCGAGTAGTGCGACTTCCCGCTTATAGAGTAAATTTCTAATGTACTACTAGAACTGTATGCAATTTCAAAAGAATCGGTATCCTGAAGGTTCGGCCCTCCCCTTGTTGATTTACATTATCTACTTCGTAGTAAAAAATAATGCAATGTCACGTCCGCAGTCGATTATTATATTGAAACAGCAATACCAATAACCTCAGCAAAGCCCCCTAAATAATTGAACTTGCGAGAACGACAGGTGAATAACAGATCCTGCGCTTATCACCTTGCATAGCTCATAGACCCTCGCTACTCTCGCTACCTGACAGCCACTGTTCTCTCTTTTACCCATTACAATATTAAAACCAAGAGGAACTCCTCACTAATGTTGATCTCCTAATATATTGCACACTTTGTGCTCTTAATTAAAACCGTTCTGAGAGAAACCGACAACATAGAATCTTATAAAATATATCATAAAAGTAGAGTTATACGTTCAGAAGTAAATTTTTCCGAGTTTAAGTCAAATCATTGTAATTATTAATTTCCGCACTTATTGCGCTTCATACATTAAGCACAGGGATGATTCTTTACACACATACTCTTACTTTCACCGACAAGAGCATTACCACTATTCTGTATATCCAGTATGCTAGACTTACACTTAAATATTGAGTTAATGCGTAGTTACCTAGCAACGTCGATTATTTTATACTGAGATCAGATAGTTTTACTGTATAAATACGAGGTCCAGAGCGTCAATCAGAGCATTCTTCAACCATTTCTTGAACCACGCTTTACTAATTGTCTCCCAGTAGACACTTATTGAAAACTAGAATCACAAGTAGTAGTCAACAACCTTCGCAAACCAGTGGTCAGTCACTCTCGTCATAAGGTGAAATAAAACGTCCTCCGCGACAGTCACGAGATCCCCTGTCAGTACTGTAATTAAATCCCTTCGTCTCTTCTATCGCCACTTATTGACGCTTATAGCTGCCCTATTCCTATAATATATGCATATTATTATTTCTCTTTAAAATAAAATAGTACATTACGCAACTCTTTCAGAATGACCAACATTTTGAAACATTTCACAGTGCTTTATGACATGAGTGCGCGAAATAGCTCAATTTTTGACAATTAATCAACGTTTTCCCACGTCACATCATTACACCATCGCGTTTGCTAGGTTAGCAGTTGACGTAAGCAAAACAGTTGTGTTCATTCCTGTCACATGGAAATTCTTGACAGAAAAACAGAAGAATAACAGTGAAGGAATGAAATAATCATAATATTAGAATGAAGGAATATAAAAACAGGGGAGGAATGTAAACAGCTGATTGCAAAACAAAAATGACTCGTTTTCTACCATGGAAACGGGTCAAAATTGAGCTATTTTCTCCCACCATCGTTTTTTTTTGCATAAATTTCATTTCCTTCAATTTCAACAAAGACGTGTCCACTCAGACCTGTGAGGCTCACTCATTTCCAGACTCTTCTTGTGTGGATAGAGCCTAGAAAGGTGCACTCATTTCAATTTTCCTTTGTGATGACGGAGCCCTAGGAGGCTTGTTCACTCGCATTATTCCTCGTGAGGACGGAACCCTGAAGCTCACTCATATCCTAACCCTTCCTCGTGAGGACGGAGCCTTAAGCGGCTCACGCGTATTCTAATCCTTCAACAAACTACCACGCCCATGCCTAGAACTTGTCAAGCTGGGAGAAACTGTCATTTGAATAAATTATAACAACTATACTCCAGACCAACCGGCGCGGGTTATCATCCAACAGTGACGGGAAGTGTACCAAGCGACGGTCAGCACCCACAAATGCAAAGCGATCAAATAATTTTATACAAATATGTCATTATTAAGACGGCTTACACCTTACACCCAATCCAAGTACATTCAAACCGATTCCTTTACCCGAATTAGATATCGAGGATCCAAGACGCCAAACTTATATGCCCAAAAATCTCGCCACATAAACTCAATACGCCATAGCCTTTTCAGTCACACACCCCTCCCCCCATCCAATTTCGCGTTGAATAGAGATTTCCCTTTCCTTTTCTTTTACCGCGATTTTTGTCAGTCTCGAATCCCTGTCCAGCGCACTCTAGACTAAGCTCTGGAGACGACCTCCATGGGAACATCCAACTCACATATATGTAACGCGTTCAGACTAATCTGGACGTGAAACATTAGTTTTACATTACAATTTTCACAACACAGATATTGTTGAGAAATCAGCTAGCATACCGCCACTGTGGTCACTGTGCGATGGTTCAACGCTGCTGGTGCCTCGCTGCGCTCGGCTACCATGTGTGCAGCCAGAAAGCAGCACCTCACGGACACTCAACTCACGCGAGAGACTACGATCTATCTGTCGCTTGGTAGTAGCGTCGCTCAACGACGCTTTCGAATAACTCAGACATGTTGCTAATTTTCGCTATTCTCGTGAAAACCGTCAAGCAATTATCACTGGCCTCCACTCGACTGGATATTTTCTGATCGACTTTCTCGGATCTTCTCAACCTCAACAGTCCTCAACAGGACTTAAAATCAGCGGTAAGGTGGCACCTTGACAATTTAAACAAATTTAATCAAGGGGAGATGGAAAATTATCATTTTGTGCATCCTCAAATGTCTCACCTCGTGGAGTGCTTTGCATGAGCTGCTTCACGCTCTGTTACCCTTTATTAATTGGCACGCAATAAATATAATTGTACGTGCAGCTATATATTTTTGTAGTTTATTATTTGAGTGAATTTAGACCATTTTTGCCCCCAACATCGTTCGTCTAATTATTTTTCTCTGTCACGAGTGAGAACTCATCCCTTTTTCAATATATTGCAGCTCACATACATCAAAATATCAGGATTCTCAAACAGATATAGATAAATAATTGATATATCTGTAAGTTCTCTATACATAGATTCGTATGTATGCCTATATATAAGTATGTAGTTTCGCTTATACAAGTTGAGAAGATTTTCGGCGCTGTGATCGACCGAATATTCTCGGAGCCGGACGTGACGTAGTAATAATGAAACGAGAAGGAAGAAGAAGGCAGAGAATCCGGCAGGCAGTCGTTAACATTCACGCGAGTCGATTAGATGTACAATGTGACCACTTTTATATAAATAAAGGACTACTCGTATTTTGATAACATTCTGTGTGCAATGTTTCTATTAAAATCCTTCAACTACCATAAAGAGTGCATCTTACAACTTCAGAAGTGGGATTCTACCACAATTAGCTCACAAAGACAGTCGTGGTAAGTGGCGAGATCGCAGCTCGACCACGAGGTAAAAATGGCGATCGATAACGGGATTACGGGTCACGCGTGAATTGTAACGCAGGAACGATATGCGTAATGAGTGAAAAACACGTTGTGTCGTAGTGGGCTTCGTGCGGCGGGTCTGCGTTCAGTTGAGAAGAACGCCCTGTCAAAACTACGACATAAAACATTTCAAAGTGAAATTTAGCAGCCACGAGAAACGGTTGCGAATATTCGAGAATTATCTCTAGGCTAGAAGGACGGCAGGCTGTTTTCTGTTGTCGAGGAAGTCGGTAAAAATTGTGAGTTACCACTTCGAGAACGCTTTTTACTACTGTAGTTTTGTGTAAAAAGAAAAAACTGTGAAATTTCAGTGAATTTCGCGTAGGAATAAAATCAACGAGATATTATTCGAGACTCAAAAAGTCGTATATGTGAATCTACATGTTACTGTGTGTGTGATTCGTTGGCAGTAATACTAATCGTACGAATGTTTGTACGTCTAGTCGGTCAAACTAGTTAAATTTCGGAGTGTTTCTACCTGTGTTGGATCGAACAGCACGAGAAGTATGGGCAAGAAAGAGAGAACAACCCAATAGAATACGCGGTACACAGAGTCGGGTACAAAGGTTGAACATACTATATATGTGTATTGGGTACGGGAGGTCGGACGCGACTTGTAGTGCGAAGGCCTATATACACACATATACGTATAGATAGACAAGGTAGTGCTTGAAAAACTTTGTGTACGTTAGGTACCGCTTCGTATATGAAGTGATATACTCGTTATAATCAGTATTTCTAGTTCGAACGAGTTTTTCGGTTGCCCGCGTGTGGTGCGTACGACAGGTTGGACATTATGGATCCAAACACCCTTAAAGTATCGGTACTCAAGGACGTTCTGGCAAAAAATAATTTAAAAACGTCGGGAACAAAAGCGGAACTCATATCTCGGTTGGCAGAATTTGATCCGGATGGAATGTGGATGGATCAGTTAGGAGCAGTAAATGGTAATAGTCTGACGAATGATACAACAGAAGACAGTGAAAATAGAGCTGAACAGATCCCACCAGACCAAACTATGACTTTGTCAAGAGTCGAGGCTGATGCTCTGCAGAAAGAGTTAGAGCTCACACGTAGGGAGTCCGCGCTTGTCGCGCGAGAGCTAGAGTTAGTCAGACGAGAAAATGAAATTTTACGGCAACAGTCGAATGCCGAACGACAGTCACATCAACTGCCTGTGACAATTCATCGTCAAGAAGTACCACGAAATGATCTTCCGCGACCAGAATTTAGTGTCGCGAAAATACGTGATCTACTGGCGGATTTTGATGGCAAAAATGGTACATTCCAAAACTGGGAAAAACAAGTGCGTTTGTTAAAATCAACTTACAACCTTGATATAAACTCTACGAGAATTTTGATAGCGTCAAAACTTAAGGGAAAAGCTCAGCGGTGGTTCCACTCTAAACCGGCATATATTGAAATGAATGTGGACGCTCTTCTGAGTGAGCTGAAATCGATGTTCGATTTTTCCGTCGACCAGGTAACTCGACGCCGGCAGTTTGAGGCACGAGTTTGGAGGTCAGATGAAACTGTCAGCGATTATGTGCATGACAAGATTATTCTTGCCAACAAAGTTCCAATCGAAGATGAAGAAATGGTAGAGCACCTAATCGAAGGGATACCAGTTCCGAGTATGCGAAATCAGGCTCGAATACAAAGATTTGGCACCGTGGAATCATTTCTCGAAGCGTTTGAAAAAATATCTATACGCCCTGAACGGAGATTTTCACCGATAAGACGAGATGGAAGGAATCAAACGTCTGCTCTTGGTCAAAAGAAAAGAGTAGACACGAAAAATCAACGGGAAGCGTTGCGCTGTTACAATTGCAGCCAATCCGGTCATGTTGCTGCCGAATGCAAAGAAAAGTCGAAAGAAAAAATCTGTTACAATTGTAAGCAACCTGGACATTTTTCAAGAGATTGTCCATCGAGGTCTTCAACTGCGGAGAAGAAGGTTCAAGAGATCCACAATGTCTACGAGACGCCGAATACGGACGGATTTTGGAAGGTCGTCGAATTCCGCTTCGATACAGCAGGAGTAACCCCACCAGTTTTTCTTGAAGCACTATGCGATACTGGCAGTCCTATAAGTTTTCTAAAAATGTCTCTCGTCCCTTCTTCGGTAACGTGTAAAAGCGGCGGACTATCAACCAGGTATAGTGGAATCAATAACACGAGACTCGACGTCAAAGGTACGGTAGAAGTAAGCTTAACATTCGACAATGTTACACAACATCACATTGATTTCTATGTAGTGCCGAACGAAACGATGCAGAGCGCTGCTGTGATAGGGCGAGACACATTACGAAAGTTTGGTATTAAACTCACGATGTCGATAAATCCGTCTCTAGAAGCGACGATAAGCGAAATAATGAATATCGACGACATTAACGAGAAACAAATAACTGATGAGTTGAAAATTAATCCAGAAATCGCGCCGGAAATTTGTGGAGTTGTTCGTGCGGTTTTCGAAGATTACTATGTTAAGCCACGAAGGCCAGAGGTGCCCAAAATTCAAGCGACACTTAAGTTAGAATTGAAAAATTCGAGTCCATTCCATTTTGCACCGCGCCGTCTATCATACAACGAAAAAAAGGAAGTCACAGAAATTATCGATAAACTGCTGGCGAAGGGCATCGTTCGAAAAAGTAATTCAGATTACGCCTCGCCTATAGTACTAGTTAAAAAAAAAACCGGAGAATTCAGATTATGTGTCGATTATCGTACACTCAATAAGGTTCTTGTGCGCGACAACTATCCACTTCCGCTAATCGAGGATTTGATAGACACGCTTAACGAAAAAGAGTACTTTAGCTCACTTGATCTACGAGATGGCTTCCACCACATCGCGATGGCCGAAGAGTCCATAAAATTCACATCGTTTACGACACCGATTGGTCAGTTCGAATATGTTAAAATGCCATTCGGGCTAAAAACGGCCCCATCGAAGTTCCAGAGGTATGTTAACGAGGTATTGTCAGATCTGATCAGAAAAGAAGAAATAGTCGCGTATATGGACGACTTTTTAGTAGCTACTAAAACGATCGAAGAACATGTCGAGGTCTTGAAAAAAACGTTTAAATTACTTGTTGACAACAATCTTGAACTTCGCGTCGACAAGTGTTGTTTTCTGCAAACCAGCATTAATTATTTAGGTTACCGTGTATCGAGAGAAGGTATTAGCCCTACCAGTGAAGGGGTTGCAGCGATTAATCGTTTTCCGGTCCCTCAAAATGTCAAGGGCGTGCAATCGTTCTTAGGAATGTCGGCGTACTTTCGGAAGTTTGTGCAAGGATTTTCGATTATTGCAGCTCCGCTATATACATTGTTAAAAAAAAATGTTCCGTTCAAGTTCGGACAAGAAGAGCTTGACTCTTTCAGTACACTTAAGAGTAAGCTTATGAGCGAACCAGTTGTAGCTATTTATAGCCCACGTGATGAAACCGAGTTGCACACGGACGCAAGCTCTTTGGGCTTTGGTGCGATTCTATTACAGCGTAAAGCTGATAAGCAACTTCACCCGGTCTTCTACTTTTCAAAAAGAACGTCCGAACGCGAGAGCAAAATGCATAGCTTCGAGTTGGAGACGCTTGCAATAATCTATGCCTTGCGCAGATTCCGAGTTTACCTACAGGGTCTTCGATTTAAATGATAACTCTGTCACTATGACGCTTAATAAAAAGGATATCAATCCTCGAATATCGCGTTGGGCACTAGAAATGGAAAATTTCGATTACCAAATCGAACATCGGAGCGGCGATCGAATGAGACATGTCGATGCGTTAAGTCGAGAACACAACTTAATCCACGTTATTCAGGACAATTCGATAGAACTTAATCTCGTATTGAGTCAAAATAAAGACCCCGATATTGTAGCTATTAGAAATAAACTCGAAAAATCAGAAGACAAACTGTATGAAATGAGGAACGGGATTGTTTACCGCAAAAAGACCGATAAAATATTGTTTTACGTGCCTGTGGCTATGGAAAGTCATGTGATTCGACGGTACCACGATGATATGGGGCATTTGAGCCCTGAAAAAGCACGTGACGTGCTTAAACAAAGTTATTGGTTTCCTCGGATGAGAGAAAAAATAAAAAAACACGTTCGCAATTGTTTGAAATGTTTAGCGTTTTCACCGACCACCGGTAAGGTCGAGGGAATGCTTCAAAACATTCCTAAAGGTGACACGCCATTTCAAACAGTTCACGTTGATCATTGTGGCCCTGTCGAAAAGCATAGACTCAAACAGCACGTACTCTTGATAATTGATGCCTTCACAAAGTTCACGAAACTATACGCTGTAAAATCGACGACAAGTAAAGAAACCATTGATTGTCTCTCTCAATATTTCACAAACTACAGTAGACCTCGAACGTTGGTTTCTGACAGAGGCACGTGTTTCACGTCAGAAGAGTTTCGGGAGTTCACTCAAGAAAATAATATTCGTCACATTCTTATAGCGACAGCATCACCGAGGGCCAATGGCCAAGTAGAACGGGTAAACCGTGTACTGGGTCCAATGTTGGCTAAATTGACAGACAATTCCTCCGGGAAATATTGGTACCGTTCTCTTGCGACCATAGAGCATGCATTGAATAATACGATCCATAAAAGTACTAACGAAACTCCGAGCAAACTCCTCTTTGGCGTGAGGCAGCGTGGCGAGGTCGTAGATGGCATTGGCGACTTTCTGGAAGACACTGCCCCCGTAGAACCTCGAAACCTAGAAGTACTTCGAGCCAAAGCTGCGGAGAATATCATTAAGAGTCAAAGTTATAATAAAGAATACGTTGACAAACATCGGAAGGAACCATACGAGTACAAAGAAGGGGATTACGTGATGATCAGAAATTTTGAAAACGCCTCAGGTGTCTCTAAAAAACTGATCCCTCGGTTCAAGGGACCATATGTAGTAAAAAAATGCCTGCGATTCGGTCGTTACGTCGTCGGTGACGTGGACAATTGCCCTGTAACCCAACGACCTTACGAGGGTGTATGGGAACCCTGTAATATGAGACTGTGGCGAGAGACTCTGCGAAACTAATATTTAATTTGTGTTTAAGATAAGAGATATCGTTTTACTTTATAAATTGTCAGTCCGAGGCGGACGGAAAGTCAGGACGGCCGAAACTGTAAGTTCTCTATACATAGATTCGTATGTATGCCTATATATAAGTATGTAGTTTCGCTTATACAAGTTGAGAAGATTTTCGGCGCTGTGATCGACCGAATATTCTCGGAGCCGGACGTGACGTAGTAATAATGAAACGAGAAGGAAGAAGAAGGCAGAGAATCCGGCAGGCAGTCGTTAACATTCACGCGAGTCGATTAGATGTACAATGTGACCACTTTTATATAAATAAAGGACTACTCGTATTTCGATAACATTCTGTGTGCAATGTTTCTATTAAAATCCTTCAACTACCATAAAGAGTGCATCTTACATATCTCTCTATATTATACATAGATTTTGCCGTCGTTGCCACCGCCATCGCCGCCGCCAGGAAAACCGGATCCACTGGCGCAGTGTACAAGAATCTAAGGGGCGACCGATAGGATCATCACCACATGTACTCCTATTATTGACCGTTGTCCTGTCCAATATCAATAACAGCCGTACATGTCCCTTTCATTGATCTTCAATTAACAATACGGACTTGTACGTGTCAACCGGTGAAAGGTCAATGATAGAAAGAAAAAACAATCGATACGGGAAATCAAAGATGATTGAGAGAAAACGCAAGTCGATTTAATGAAAACAAATGAAAATCGAAGTGGCAAAACACAAGATTGTCATGAGGGAAATAAACGACGAGGGGTAAAAGAAGACGATCAGTAAAGAAGCAAATAACGACGGCGAAGGAGGAAGGTGTGAGAAACGTGCAGAGGGGAGAATTTTTGTCATTAACTCTTCTACGCGATCAGTGGGGGGGGGTCAATAGTAGGAATTCAATTAAATAGGAACTCGGCACTCAGGTGAACAAGGAAGAGTAGAGATAAGACCAGGATGGAGTAAACGCGTACTCATACGTGAATAATTAGCAATATATGTGCGGACACATACATACACGCGCGCGCGCGCCAGAGAGAGAGGGAGAGAGAGAGATAGAGAGAATGAATGAATGAATGAATTGAACTTTATTAGCGTTCTCCGCTATTTTCATATACATATTAATCATATAACGTAACTTAAAAATACTGACTTGAATTTATAATGTGCTCCCTTACTCTACGTTTAAATTGCTCAATCTTCTCACATCGCTTCACTTCTAACGGTAAATTATTGAACATTTTTATACCCTCATAAAATACACTTTTTTGGGTATTTGTTGTTCTACAAAATAAAATTGCTATATCCTCCGCTTGCCTGGTTTGCATCCCCCCTCTATTCCCTACTAACTCTATCTTATTTTCTAAATATCCAGGCATCAATCCTTTAACTATTTTAAATATAAATACACATGCATTGTACCACAGTCTCTGTCTTATTGACATAAATTGTAGCGCCTGCAACATACTCTCCACTTTAGTATCACGCTTACAATGTAATATAACTCGCATAGCTCTATTTTGCATTAAGGTAAAGGCATCAGTAGTTGACCGTGCACTAGTAGTTGACCATTTTGACATTTAACAGCTATTAACAAGGTCCCAACTGACAATAGCTTCTAGAACAAAGAATATTTTGACTGGTGCTGGTCTCTTTGGCCATGGTTAGAAGCACTAAATGTGCAGTGCATTGTGGGTAAGAATGGCTACCGTTTGTTTACAGAAGTGTCAGTGGTCTGGTGGTCTGACGTGAATTTGGTAGCATTTTGCCTAAGAACAGCTGTGTGGTGTTATTAAAGGAAAACGCCTTTAACGAAGGATATTGGGTAAGTAGTTGATTGGATTTATTCTTATAATGTTTTATCTGCAATAAATCATGGGTTTCTGATGTCATAACGTTGCTCTGGCCATATTGTGAAGGTGGTCAACTACTAAATCCACAATTCACGATTGCTCTAGAGTTTGACCGTGGTGGTCAATTACTAAATAAATGGACTCTTTCATAATTTACTTTTTTATACACATTTTCCTGGTTCCTAGGTGTAGGGAAGAGCTTGTCTCTGACTATTTTGTTCATAGAGCGTCTTGTTTCAGTAGTTGATCGCACGGTCAATTACTGACACAAGCTATGGTCAACTTTTGACACATAATTTTTTTACATTTAATTATTAGGTGGAGTGGGTTAAACGCTGTGAGTGCTAGAAATTTTGAATTTGTCCTTAAAGCGCTAGTGATTTGGGTTGTATTGGTTGGTGTATTTTTACCTTTTAAATAAATTTACCTATTTTATTGTCCTTCTTCCATCTGGTCAACTACTGGTACAACACAAGGTCAACTACTAATTTTTTCATTTTTGTTGATGGTCAACTACTGGCTTCATTAGCGAGTGGACTAATTGTTATTTTATTTATCTTACAGGTTTATTTTTTTGGAAAAATAGTACTTATTCCTTAACTTAGAATTAGTACTTGGTTGTTTTGAACATTCATCTCCTTGTTTTAAGATAATTTAAGGTGCACACACACTACAGCTGTCTAGCAGCTCTCTTAAACGGTCAACTACTGGTGTCTTTACCTTACTTGTAGCTTGTTTAATTGTGTTTCTCCCATATTAATCATCATGGTCGCACAGTACTTAAAATGTGGCGCAACAATCGATTTATACACCGTACATCTAGTATCAGCAGACAAACTATTTCCCACCCTGTTTAAAAAACTTTTTTTTTTCCTACTTTTTTCAACACAAAATCACAATGACTATCTAATCTTAATTTGCTGTCAATAATAATACCAAGATATTTTATTTGTTCTACTTATTTAATCTGTGTTCCTTCTATACACCTGATAGTAATGTTTGCTTTTAATTCTGTCCTCACGTTCCTCACTACCATACATTTGGTTTTATCTGCATTCAATTTCAATCCATTCCTATTTAACCATTCTTCAGTCGCTTTAAACATACTATTCATTTTTCTCTCAATTTCTTCACTACTAACTCCCGTTGAATACAAAATTGTGTCGTCTGCAAACATTTTTATACTCCCTGTTTCCTGACAACTTTTATCTATGTCATTAATATACATATTAAACAACAGCGGTGCCAGTACCGAACCCTGTGGTACCCCATATTTAGTTGCCATTAGTTTGGAATTCATGTTACCAACCCGTACTTTTTGAGTTCTATTGAATAAATATGAACGTAACCACTTTAGAACATTACCTCTAATTCCATATATACTATACAATTTTTCTGACAATATTTCTCTATTTACTGTCTCAAACGCACGTTTAAGGTCCAGAAACACTACTCCTACCAATTTTCCTTCACTGACTAATAACTTCCATTCATCTACTACCACCTGCAACGCTGTCTCACAAGAGTGTTGTTTTCTGAAGCCTGATTGATGCTCCGAGATTACGTCATTGTTTTCAAAATGTTTTTCTAAGTGATCTTTAATAACCATCTCCAATACCTTTTCATAAATCGGTAGGACATTAATCGGTCTGTAATCGCTAACTTTTATCGGTTTTACAATTTTTGGTATCGGTATTATTGTTGATGTTTTCCATCCATTAGGACATTGTCCAGTTCTCATCGACTCATTTATTACATATATATATTCATCTTTTATAACACAAAATATAGATTTCAACAAATCACTGGCTATACCCTTATCTGTCCCTTTTTTACTAAGTAACTTCCTAACCATTTCCTCTACATATTCTTCGGTCACCATTTCAAAGTTATCCAGTGTATTTTTTACCTCTATAGTAAAGGGTGGTTAAATTGTAAGGGCCGATGTTGAATGTGAACCACACCTAAACGTCAAGTTTTTTTCTGCATTTCATTTGACATTTCTCAATTTCAGACTAACTCAATTTGAACCATGGAAAGATACACAATCGAGCAACGCGTTAAAGTTATTCAGGCTTATTATGAAAATGGGCGTTCAAATCAAAATGCATATCGTGCACTTCGTGATTTTTTCGGTCAATTTAATCGTCCAAGTGTGCGTACAATCGGAAAAATCGTGCAAAAATTTGAGAAAACCGGGTCTGTAGGAGATATTAAAACACCAGTGCATGCTCGTACAGCTCGTACTGTAGAAAATATTGCTGCTGTTCGCGATAGTGTGGCCGTGAAGAGCCGTCCACCTTAAAATGAGGCCGGTCAGGCAGTTACTGTGAATGGTGTTTGCTATCGTGAGATGATAACGAACTTTTTATGGCCCGAATTGGAAGATATGGATGTGGGCGATATGTGGTTTCAACAGGACGGTGCCACTTGCCACACAGCTAACGAAACAATGGCTCTTTTGCGCGACAAATTCAATGGCCGTGTTATCTCACGTGGTGGCGATGTCAATTGGCCGCCAAGATCATGTGATTTGACACCGTTGGACTACTTTCTTTGGGGTTATTTGAAAGAAAAGGTGTACGTCGATAAGCCAGCAACAATTCAAGAGCTAAAGGATGAGATAATTCGGCACATTAACGGCATAGAACCTTAATTATGCCTAAGCGTCATCGAAAATTTGGACCATCGGATGGAGGTGTGCCGCCGAGGTCGCGGCGGCCATTTGGCCGATATTTTGTTCCATACATAATTGAACCATACCATATTATCATAATAAAAAGAATTGACAATAATTTCCTAAATAATTTGTGTTTTATTCAAAATCAACATCGGCCCTTAAAATTTAACCACCCTTTATTATAAGCTGCTAAAACCTGGCGAAACCGTTAATACTGAACGCTAACGACAACAAATGATCGATTTGAATCAAGCTTTGCCTGAAAAACGACCAGAATATCAAAAAAGGCAACTGTTGCATAATCAGCTGGTGCACGGCGATCGATATTCGTCATGCGTCTACCTGTTGCGGTGCTCTAGCACACTGCGTTCGGTTGGGCCGGAGATAGCCGAGGCAGGGCTTCACGGAGCCGAGGCTGTGCCTCGTTGGCACGCCGCATTGAGCGAGAGGATGTCTCTCTCGCTTGACTTCGGCTTCGCTCATCGGCTATCTCTCTCAACTGACTTCAGCGCCCAACGACGCTTTCATATTCCGCAGCCATATTGAAAAATTAGACACTTTCGCAACGCATCCGCTGGACAGCACACGCACAACAAGACTCTCGGACCGTTTTTCTTTGCTACAATACATCGGACTCGCTCAACTTCTCGCTCACCAGGACTCATAGCTCAAGGTAAGCGTACACTGATATAATGCAGAGAAATTCACTATCAGTGAGGAGGAAAATCGCGGTACATCAGCACTTTTTGTCTCACTTTGTGGCGTGCGCTGCAGCACATGCTGCACCACGTTCTCCTCACTTTATTTTGCCGGCATAATTAATATAATTATGCATGTGCTCCATATTCACTGCAGTTTCCCCCAGAAAATCTGCTGGGAAAATACAGTGACTATACTCTGCTCATTTATGCATCCTCAGTCTATGTTGTATTGTGCTACGCAGTGCTGACTGCGTAGCTGGTCTCACATCCTTTCACAGCACTCAAGGAATTTATTTGCAAGTGCTCTCATCTATTCACTGTAATTTCTCTTCGACAAACTGCTGGGAGCTTGCAGTGAATGGTGTACATATTTTACGCACTCATTTATCTCATAGCGTGACATGCTCCGCATCACTGGCTGCAGCATGTACACTGCTCGCGCACACCCTGCACACAATTAATACAATTGTGTGCTGCTCAATCTTCATATAAAATTCAACTTAATTTATTTATTTGTAAACTTTCTGACTTTAGTGCATTCATTTTTATAGCAATTTTGCATTTTTCTAAATTTAATCTGTTTTTGTATTTATTTTTCACTTTGACATTTTTCCAAATTATATACAAAACTGTATTTTGTATCCGAGCTGACGGAGGGTAGACTAAACCGCTTCCTCAGCATACCATCGACGTGTCTGGTTAGTTATCACCCTGTCGTGAGTGAAGACTCATATTTTTCCAATATATTCGCAGATCGGTCAACCAACATCGGACGGATTCTCAAACAGCAACACAAAGTGATTTTGCTTCATGATAATGCACCATCACAGACAGCAAAACTGGTCAAGGAAACGATTGGGGCGTTTATTTGGGAAATACTTTCGCATGCGGCTTATTCACCAGACTTGGCTCCTTCCGATTACTACTTATTTGCATCGATGGGACACGCACTTGCTGAGCAGCGCTTTACTTCTTACGAAAATGTACGAAAATGGCTCGATGACTGGTTTGCCTCAAAAGAGCAACAGTTTTTTTGGCGTGGCATCCACAAATTGTCAGACAGGTGGGGAAAATGTATAGCTAGCGATGGGCAATACTTCGAATAAAATATTTTTTATCATTTTCATACAATAAACGTGTATTTTCTATACAAAAATTCCGGTTTCATATTTATAGACCTGGTAGATATTACCGTTACGCTGAGAAAATTTGGTTTAATTATCAGTGTGTCACCTTACCAGAGGTAATTGAGTCCTGTTGAGCACGTTTTGAGTTATGAAGATCCGATGTATGGTGTAGAAAGATATTCTGAACAAGAAGCATTTGTTGTTCGCTTGGCGTTGACAATGGAAGTATTTCAAGATGGTGCTCGTTTCAAAAACGACGTTGGCGATGCTAACGCTGCATGAGAGCACGATCGTCGTACCTACGCGTGAGGGACGTGCCCGCGAGCTGCTGCCACCCAGCTAACCGCTCGGCCCTTGAACGCAATAGCGCAACAGTACGGATACGCTGCAAGGCAGTGACCATTGTCTCACCGTGCGAGCAGATTTCTCAACATTGTGAGAAATTAAAAACAATCGTTATTTGAATTACATGTGGAGTAAACATCAGCTAGAATAGGCGCTGCGCCTTATCAGCTCGTCAAGGCCGCGAAAATAGCTGATGCCGTGGAGCCGCCGCCGTCACGGTATAAGCTTATTTAAGAGTCAGCTAATTGATTTTGATAGACACTCATCGATATGGATACACATTGGAAACATCCATGAACGGCCGTGATAAGCATTCCTACGAGCTGTGGTAAACATATTTTATCAAAAAATTCTTTAAATACATACGTGAAATGACGGATGTCCCGTTCGAGCGTATACTTTTTTATTACTCAGAGTGGTAGTCCCGGTATTCAGAGTACGGTGATGAAATCGAATTTCGCAAGGATTTACCGCAAGCAGCAGACTACTCGAATGATACGGGGTCCAAGCTTGTGGTCATTGACGATCTAATGCATGAGGCATCGAACAATACTGTGGTCGATATTTTCACCAAGGGTAGCCATCATAAAAATCTTAGTGTCATTTTCATTACGTAAAATCTGTTCCATCAGGGTCACGGGCAGCGCGATATCTTCTTAAAGGCTAATTATATCGTTGTCATCAAAAATCCGCGAGATCGCGCGCAAATTCAGCATCTAGCACGCTTAGTAGGTCCCGAGAATCCGAGATTTTTGCAGAAGGTATATTTCGATGCAACAGCTGCTCCGCACGGCTGACTATTATTCGACTTGAAACAATCAACGCCTGATAATTGTTGATTTCGTGCCCGTATATTTCCCAATGACCAATACCATAATCTTTACGTGCCTCAAAAAGCAATAAAGGTTCGCGATGCGATGCGCAATGTACCGGAAATGCGCTTGTAATAGCGTTGTACGGATCTTTCAATAAAAAGCAAATAATTATATTGCAGGCACTGTATTGTCTGACGCAAGAGCAACGACGTGCAATTTTAGGCAAAGTAGATATAGCGCTCGTACAGTGTATATGCGAGTGTGCTTTAAACATTTTACATGGAAACGTGAGTCTCAAAAACATGTGAAAGAATCATCTTCGGAGGCATGCGACATATCTTCGACGACTAGCCGCCAAAAGGGGAAATTGGAGTGGTAAGAGGAAGATCATCGTCGAGCGCTAGTTACTTCTTGTACCTGTCTTGGCCTGCACGAGTCATGAAATATGCCAGAAAGATGGTACTTCTTCCTCATGAAAAAATGCATCGTCTCGCGGGTCTCGCTACTACTGATATTACTACTATTACTACCACAGAGCCGTTGCCCTCCGTACAGACCATCGGCACACCATTATCGCGCCTCGACTCTGAGCGGAGCGAAATTGTAAACTCTCACTCATACAAGAGCGAGAGAGTGGAACGGACAACGTAGGTTCTACAGCGTTATCTTCACTTGATGGAGTACGATACTACAGTACCGAATATTCCGTCAAAACGAAAAATAGCAGTACGTGATAGCCGCGAGAACAAAACCGATGACACTTCAATGAACGGCGTAAAATCTCTGTTCAATGACACACTTACTATCGATAGCGTACCAAAAAAAATGTAATCGAAAGCAATATCAATGCTTCGCAATTTGCATCGCAGTGCAGTCAGAAAAAAATGACATGGGATCGTAACGGTGTTGTTTCCATATTCGGCAGAAGAATTTCAAATTCCAATAGCAGCAGCAGCTCAACAGTAGCAACAATAAGGCCGAGACCGCACACTTAATTAGAGATTTAATGCTCACTGCGGGCAACGATATCATCGAAGGGGAAGAGGGGAAGGAAGAAGAGCATGAACAATTGCAAAACATCGCATTAGTAGAGAACCAACGACACCCCAGCGAACATCAGCTCCCCGCACAGTTACGAAAGAAAAAGAAACAGAATCTATTTGACTGGTCATCGTTAAAGTTATAAAAATTCTTTTAAAAATCTATCATGACTCCACTCAATCGGCATTTGATTCTCGAGCAAAAAAAATTATGTCAGGCGGATCGTATAGTGCCGAGAAAAAATGTTTTACTATGGCTGGAGACACAGTATTCTCATAACATGCATCGTCTCGTGCGACGGTGATTTCTCCGTCGTACGTACAACGTGAGTAATATAGACGGTGTATGGGGGGCTGATTCAGCTAATCTTCGCTCGATAGCGATGGGTACGCATATCTGCTTATTGTTATCGTCGTGTTGAGAAAATACGCGTGGGTCGAGGTTGTGCCCACTTATAAAGAAGGGTGCTAAAGTAGTTGGAAAAGATGCATTGCATGCTGGTGTAGACGTAGCTGGTGATATCCTCGATAGAAATACAGCTTCGAAAGATGCTATTCGCGACAGAGCGCGAGAATCCGGTAGTAATCTCAAATGCAAGGCCTCTGAAAAAATGGACACTCTCATGCGGTGGTCCGGTTATAAAAAGCGCAAAATTTCGCGGATGGCTCATTCACTGAACAAACGTAAATCGCGACGTATCTCGAGTAAAAATAAAAGCGTAACAAAGAGTAAAGTAATAAAGAAGAAGAAGAAAAAGAAGAACAATAAGAAGAAGAAGACTCGCAAACGAACGGTTACAGATTTTTTTGGATCGTTGAAACAAGGTGGCTTTTCTACATACGCACTCGTGTGAGTGTCTTAAATCGGTACTTGAATTATTTTCACTCCCGCAGATGCAAACAATTATGGAATACTCCAATTGGGTGTATTCTAAGTCAATTTCTTCGCTAACTGATGATTCACCGATTGAATTTGTCATTCCTGGGCAGGGTGATTAGTACATCGATCTCTCACATACTATGCTTAGTCTGAGAGTCAAATCACATCTCCATCTACGGAAATTGCTAAGAGTACAGCGCCAAAGCTAAGCACCGGACCTGGAGACAATCTCTTGCATTCTATGTTTAATCAGGTGGATGTATACCTGAATCAAAAACTAGTTTCACCTCCTTATAATGCCTACGCGTATCGAGCGTACATCAAAAACTTTACAATTACAGACCAGCTGCCAAAAATTCACATCTCACGAGCATTCTCTGGTACGATGATACCCCCGAAAAAATAGATGATACAACATCGGGAAATCCGGGTCTTGCAAAGAGAAAACAATTTTAATGTCGGAAAAACTGTAGACTGGCTCGGCCATATGCATTACGATATATACAGTCAGGAGCGGTTCCTTTTAAACCGCGTCGAGATGCAACTACGACTGGTGCGGTCTAGAGATTCATCTTGTCGTGTGGGCCATACAAAGAATAGTAAATGCCGCTTCGAAAGTCTCGAAGCATCGCTTCTGGTTCGTAGAACAAAAATAGCTCCTGGTGTGCTGCTCTCGCATACTAGAGCGCTGGCAAAATCTACGGCAAAATATCCTTTTACGAGATTAAGGTAAAGTCCGTTTCAATACATTCCAGTGTTCACGGAGAGGATCAAGAATACCGTGCTAGGTCAAATACTGAAGCGTATAATTATCGGATTTAAATAAATTAGCGTAAATTATCTCTCGTCGGATGTAGATGGTGCTCAAATACCGTTTAACCGTTACAACCGGATTTCACGAAAAATCATCTATATGTGGATGCTTTTAAAACGTTGTTTTTAGGAACTGAAATACATTTTCTAATAATGGTAATTCGATCGATCGCGATAATTATCGCGTTAGATACTTTCTGTTTGCTTTTGATTTGACATCCGATCTTTCGGCAAATAGCATTTCAGGTACAGAGGTACGATTTGAGGATGCGCTTGCTTCAACGGTAAGTATTGTTGCCTACGTGGAATCTGCTAATGTCCTTGAAATCTATGCCTCTCACCAGGTAATGGTGGATTTTATCGGATAAGCGAAAAAATGTGCTGATGTCGGAATAAAATTGTCTCGTGTTAAGCTTTGCAGAAGCATCTTTGTAAGTAACTAATCAGTCGAACTTGGGCATCTGCACAGATTAGACGTGAAATTGGATATCGTTGTGGATATACAGGGAATGCGTGGTAAAGACTCGGAATTTATTCCGAAAGAAATTGCCGTGGTGGCAGTGAATAGACCGGACTCTACTCATTGGATCGTCGCACCACCGTATCACTTTGCCGAAATACCACAGGATTCAAGAATCTAGATATTTCTCTCGAAATATTTTCAAGGTCTTGAATGGCACGGGGGTGACGTGAGATATAAACAAGCATAGGCTAACTTGCATGAAATTTCGCGAAAATCAAGATGTATCTATACACGAGGTCACAAGATGGCTATACTTCTTTGTGATATACCGAGTCGTGAAATTTCCAACCTGAAGGATGAGGAGGGCGCACCTTCATACACATATATTCCGAAATTTTTCCGAAAATGCTTCAGACACGCTATGATAACCGATACAGCGTCTTCGCACTGAGCAATACGCCAGGCTTGCCAAATAGAAAATTGGCTTCGCGGCACCCGTTTAAAGGAGAATCGTACATGGATGTTTGGTCGGCAGACGAAGAGGAAGAGAATAAGACAGAGGAGAAATCTTCATCATGCAGTCGTGAAACGATGGATGATGCTGTAAAATAAATGTTGCATATATTCGTCCTTCCAAGCGTATAGGTGATCATATAAAAATTGACTATGTGTTCAGTATGAACACTAGACAAATCTACGAGAGTCTGCAGTATCTACCGCTTTCAACCGTTGGAGATTATACCCTGCTGACAGAATCCCTCGTGTATGGTCGTTACCAGCTGGACTCGTAGTTAAAACGGATAACCACGACGGATCTGGAGAGCACTGGATCGCCATGTACGTTGACCATCATGGAAAAGGAATGTACTTTGATAGCTATGGGCTACCACCGATTATACCGCGACATCTCGCACTGCTTCGAAGAAATTGCAAGTTCTATCGGTACGGCCTCATGAAACTACAGAGTATACATTGGATGTGTGTGGATAACTTTGCATCGCATTCCTGCATCTTATGTCGTGCGGATTAACCATGTCGCAATTTAATAATCTCTTCAACGATAATATAATGAAAAACGATAGAATAGTACGTGAATATTACAATGCATTTACCTCTCGACGATTGGACGGTGATAAAAATAAACTAAACGGTGGAGGAATCTCCGAGCGAAGATTACCAAGTTGAATGTGACGGCAAATGTCTGTAATGTGATTGAAATAAAATATTGATTGATTAAAAACAAATATCTGATCTTACTGTATCTTTTATTTTTATTGTGTGATAATTAGAGAATTATAATTGCTCTCTCTCTCTCTCTCTCTCTCTCTCTCTCTCTCTCTCTCTCTCTCTCTCTCTCTCTCTCTCTCTCTCGGTGCACGAACATATTCTATGTCGATTACTGCGGAGCAAGCATTTCACGAAGAACATAGCACGAAGCGATGCGCACGTGAAAAACCGCTGTCACTGCATTCAAAGTCCTGGACAGCTGGTATGATTCAGAGGAGATGGTTATCTTTTAGCCTATTTTACCCTCTAGCACCGCTTAAAGCATTCCGTTTGTCTTTAGCAGCGCACATTGCAAGTACAAGAAATGTATCCGCGTTATCAGGACATCGAGCTAACCGAGGATTTCGCGCGTCGGGCGATTTATGGTGTGAGTGTCAATGGTGTGTACCTGCGCACTGGCTAATGTGTGCGGCGTTCCTCGAGCTGGAGGATAATCTGGACAGGATGTATATTAAGAAGTGCATTGAGAGGAGGCAATACACGTTTGAAGCCTTGTGCGCGGGGACGGCCGTGTCGATTCGTACGCTACGGGTGTTGTTCATGAAGTGCGCGTTATTCTACTTTAATCACACTGTTGACGAGGACGGAGATCAAGATCTCATCGAGGAAACGTGCAGTAGCGATACGCTAATCGGTATACGAATGCCTACCCCGGAAGTAGATAAGCTAGGCCGGTTCCAGCACACCACCTGGGCAGGTGTAAATTTACCTGTGCTCAGTCGGTAATTATCCTAGAAACCTACTTTACCCACAGACGGTAATGACCGCCTGTCGATAATTACCTTATGTCGAAATTGTTGTCTGCTAGATAGTGCTACAGTCGGATAGATCGAGATCAATATTTCCATAATGGTTACATGGTATCCAGTTAGATGGCGCGCAACGTTCTATGTATACTTACTGTAGTCGTGTACTGACCGAGCCTCCCCTACAGTGCGGTAACTCACTACTAGATCATGATCGATAAATGCGCCTGAATCTACCGCACCAACTACCGAAGCACACACACACACTGTACTACCGATCACTGTAGATAAGTGACCTACTAACTCACAGCGAGACCTCGCGGGGTATTTGGGATCGGGATATCCTGATATCGGGATATCGGGATATTGGGAGATTCGATACCTTTGTTGATATTTTACCGACAGCCAGAAATTATCTTACGTCGGTACTGTTATAGATGGGGCCACAGTCGAATTCTATAGATCACGCTCGATATCCATGGTAAGGGAGACTTTATCATGATAAGACAGACTTTTGCTCTGTTGTCATCTCTTTCGGATAGAGTGCGCCACAGGAGGATTCGAAAGAATTCGAGATAAATACATTTGCTGTATAAAAACTTGTTTTTATTTTTTTAATATTACAGATAATGCATTTATTCTATAAAAACTCTTAACGGTAGATATATATCTTACATGTATTACATTTAACCTAAAAAATTCTTAACTATAGATCTTAAATATCTAACTATGAGATTGATGTTGATTAGATACAAATGTTTGATACACGTTTGATTGCATTACCACTTATTACATTATAATCAACTATTCGGTCATATAAGATTAAACAGTAGGCCGTGGTTCCCGCTGGAAAATTTGTCTTAGACTCAGATTCTAGACGAACATCTACTGGTGCTTGTTTTAATGCCTCATTCTGTTTTGAACAACCAATTATAATTAATGCAGCATACTTGATAAAGTTTTTTCGATGAAACCACAGTCGGATTCTATAGATCACGCTCGATATCCATGCTAAGGGCGACTCTATCATGGTAAGGCTGACATTATCATGATAAGACAGACTTTCGCTCTGCTGTCATCGCTTTCGGATAGAGTGCACCACAGGAGGATTCGAAAGAATTCGAGATAAATAGTGCATCAACTTATATTATTGATCTTAGCTGCATTTTTAACTTTAACTATTTTTACTCCCTCCAATTAGCAGATCTAATGCTAGACCAATATTTTTTTTTCATTGGTTAAGTTAGTCCCCACTTTTTCTATCGATGGCCTATATAAACCAAGCTGTAACGAAGAGAATCATTCAAGTGTGAACCCCACGACAAGATGTATAAACAAAGGGTAAGTTTTCTATCGCTTCACTACATAGTGTAAACATATATATTTCATAGATTTCTATACCATTTTTTTTTTTTAATTTTCAGATTTCGATGAACTGCTGGGATGAGCAACTCAAATATTGGCGAGACCCTCGCCGTCCGATTCTGGAAATGCCTTTACCGCCATTCGAGGAGACAAGGAAAAAATTAAAAGTGAGTATTTACTAATGAATTTCCAATTTTTAAATATTGCTATTAAATTTTAATTATTCTCTACTTCTTATTTTGCAGATACCATTCGAAATAGAGTATCAGGATGGGAAATTAAGGACACATCCATGGAAGGTGCTGACCACCAAGCCCGAGATCCCCTTGCTGATGAGGATGCTATTCGCGCCACCGCCACCACCTCCGCCAATGCCATCTCCTGAGCCAGCACCGATGCAGCAGGCTGCAGCACATAAGCCGGAGATATTCAATGCAATAATCGCGTTGGACTTGCTGCGAGTGCTGATGGAGTCGCCACCACCCCCGCCTGCGTCTCCTACGCCAACCACGATGCCCTCGCTGGAGATCGCGTTCGAGAGCATGCAGCAACCACCGCCACCTCCCGAGCTGGACCCGTTGGAGATGCTGATATCACCGTCGTCGTCTCCTGTACCAACCTCGATAACCGAGCTGGAGGTGATTGCACAGCAGCAGCAATCATTATCACTGCAACCGAACCTGGGGATGCCGCTGCTGCAAGATGATCTATATCTCACCAGCGAGGATGAAGATGGTGCTATGCTGCAGCATTCAACTGCGATGCCGAAGCCAGCGGTGACGAAGCCAGCGGTGATTGAAAAAAGAAATGTTTACGTTCCTCTTCGCCGTCAAGTGTCGGCAGTAAGCATTCAAGTGGAAGAGGCAACGGTTCGCAAGCGCACAAGACCTGCGCTTTGTTGTCCAAGGATTCGTCGCCCACTACAATCGGTGAATCGTCAACCGACGTTGCCGTCGCCGATGCTGCCAGCTATAGTTATCGAAGCTTCATCGAGTCAGCGGCGAGACAGTGTTGAGACAATCCCCCTACCACCGCTACCACAGCCACACTGCAAGAGGACTGCAGCAACCAAAGGGCCTGAGAACGTTCCCCCGCATCGCATGACGATGGTTATAGACCCGCGACCAATTGAACCATTGATGCGCAAACGTGCTCGGACTTACGCGCCGAAAGACCGATTTGGCACTATGAGAAAACAGTTTATGAATCGAATGAAAAGATTTTAATTTTTTATGTAAATATAATATTAGCGTCAAATTTTTATAGATAAAGTAAATTTAATATTAATATTTTGTAATATAGTTTTTAATATTTCAACGCAATAAAAAAAAAGTGTTTAATTCTATACCTCAGCTTTTGTCATTATTAGATATTAATTAAAAAATAATATAGACCATTTAAAATTAGAAAATTTTTTTTTCTCAATTGCGAGCCAGAGAGCTTAGAGTCAGAGAGCCTAATGCTTCACACGTGTCATCTTTACAACCCTCTCAGCTAAGTCGACCGTCAACTGCCCTCTCTCCATTGCTGTCCAGAGAAGGGGTGTGCTGATGTTTTGGGCCCGTGGCGTTCCACACGGAGATTATTTTAAACATCTTTAGTGAGTCGCGAAGGGGGATATATTGGGGGAACATCTGCACCAACAGAGATGCTCGATAATCCACAGGCGGTTATTGCGAGCACGTCTATACCGACCGAGATGTTTTGAAATCTAATCGATACCAGCAGAGAATTTATCATGGCTCGATATTAAATATCAGCTTCATTGAAACCACTGCTGATAATCGAACTTATAGAGTAGAGCAGTTATCCTGAGAACAGCGACTATAGTTAATTCGTCAATGATTTTTCGTCATAGTCTTTTAATTTCAGCTCGATTTCTAGTTCGGAAGAGAAGGAGGGGGCGGAGGGGGAGGAGGAGCAGTAATTAAAGAACAATTTTTTAACTTATAAAAATAACATAGAATTTTTTTATTGTCGAGTGTACAGGGCTCATGAGTAAGTATTTACAGTGAGAAATCACACTCGTCGTAGTAGCCTTTTAGAGTAGTTGTATCATTTATGATGCAGTTGACAGTTGAGTTTGCGATGATTCCACTAGATGACGCAACCGACGCCATCTGTTTGCGCAAGTCTAGAAGCCATGTTTTCATCATACACACGTTGTGAGCTGCGCAGTGGGGAGTCCAATTCATGATTGGATGATTCGTACATGTGATGTCAGTATTAGTTGGTAATGCTGCCAACGCGGGACATCCTAGGTCTTCAATATTGTAAACGTTTGGAAGAATCCTATCCAGCCAACGTTTCTTCTCTAAGCCCTTGGTATAAATCTTGCTCGCATCGCGTAGAAGACTGATAAGAGTCTCGCTGATTTCATCATATGGTATATCACCATTAACCCAGGGAATGCCATGATAATTTGCTTCTAGCCATCGATTTTCGCTCTTGTATTTGGCTGGCAGGAAACTCCATTTGTGTGGCGGTTCAAACAGATAGACTGATGGTAAGGAGTCATCTTCGAGAGGAATGACTGCCATCTCTTTGAATACGAATTCATTAAAGGGGCGCTTGAAGCCTTGGACGTCTACTATGTACTCCATGATGAATAAAGTGATGCCAACAGTCACGCTTCCAGCTCTTTTATACCCGTTTGTCGCCTCTACTTCGAGCTATTGTACAACCATGAACGATGGATACATTCGAGGATATCAACCAATCAGCAACGACTTTGTAGCCTTCCCACCACTTTTTTAGATTCAAACGCAGACATGAACAATGAATGTATTCATGAATATTGACCAATTAGCTACGAGTTCGATACATCTCAGTACTTTTCGTGGGGATAAATACAAGTTCTTCAGCAAGAGAGACTCATTCCGAAGCGACCGTTCAATTTACTCCAAAGTCACTCTCTCTTTAAAGCAAAGTATTTCGAAATACTTGGATCAGAATGGATCTCCAGGAGCGCAATGCAGTCATGAAGACGTGGGAGGATATCTTGGAGCTTCTTCAAACTCAAAAATCAGATGAGATCGCAGAGTGGATCAAACGGCTTGCTGCAGTCATCAAATCCATAGAAAAATTATTGGTGGGAGCCACAGTTGCCGAACGTCAGAAGTATCTGTTCATGATTGGTTTCCTGAAAGGTATTGAAATCAAACTAGAACGTTTGATAAAACAAGGTTCAGGCTTGCAGAGGACTGATGAAAAAGGAATCTTGGATCGAGTGAGATGGTCGAACCTACTATCGGCTTTCAATGAGCGCATCAAGACTGGAGTTATCACCAACTTAAAGCACATCGATATCAATCTATTCTTGGAAGATTGCTTAACACTTTTCCATGAAGAAATAAAAAGTATCATGAAGATTGAGAAGATGGCAGTCAAGGTATATGCAGTACTAGCAGCAAAATTTAAGGTAATGAAGAATGATGAAGAAATTGTTGAAATGAAGCACTTCAACACGAAGGCTGAAGCGATTTATCCAGCAACTTCAATCAAAGATTGGTTTACTGTTAACATCCAAGCATCGATTCAGAGAGAAATTGAAGAATTTGAGCTACAAGATTCCGGATGGACGCTGTATTCTATCGTCAATCTCACACTAAACATCAACATGTTGAATCCAATGCGAGGTAGCTCCTATATAGATCTCCCAATCGAGATTCAAAATAAGAATGCATGCGTCAACGTGAAAAATACTGACAACATGTGCTTCAAGTGGGCTGTACTATCAGCATTACATCCGGCAGTACATAATCCTAATCGAGTTTCTACATACGAGAGATATACGCATGAACTCAACTTCACTGGTATCGACTTTCCAGTGATGCCGCATCATTTCAGCAAATTTGAGAAGAATAATGGCATATCAATCAACGTCTACATTCTGAAGAAACGAATGAGAAAGTTCGTGACCACTCCTCTGCATGTAACGTCTACGAAAAAAACTCTGCATGTTAACCTTCTTCTCATGCAAGATCACTACGTGGATGAGGACGAAGAGCAAGAAAACGAAGATGCTAACAGCGTATACCAACTACCGAGATTCCATTACGTGTGGATCAAACACTTGTCTCGTTTAGTCTCGATACAGCTATCGAAACGTATTCACAAGCATCATATTTGCGATCGCTGCCTGCACTACTTTCGTAACGAAGGCAAGCTTACCGCACATGAAGAAGATTGCAGGAAGATAAACAAATGCAAGGTTATCATGCCGTCAGTAAAGAAAAAAATTCTTCGCTTTAAAAATCATAGCAATAAAGAGAGAGTACCGTTTATTGTCTACGCGGACTTTGAATGCTTACTCAAACCGATCCGAGATGAAAACGCGTACCAAAAGCATGAGGCGTTCAGCATTGGGTATTACCTAAACTGCAGTTATGATATCTCGAAATCGAGCTACTGCAGCTACAGAGGTGTGAAGCCTGCGGAATGGTTCGTGAGGGAGCTGCAACAATTGGCCATGGACCTCGAAGAGCTGTACATGAATCCTAAGCCTATATCGAAGCTGTCATTCGAGCAGAGAACGCAGTTTCATATGGCAACTACGTGTCATATTTGTAACAGGAATTTATCCAGCAACGATCGAGTCCATGATCACTGCCATTTGACTGGACAGTATGTATTTTAGTAACCCTTTTTCATTCAAATAATAATAAAGCTTGAAAATACAATACATATTTATGTGCACCTAGATACAGAGGACCAGCACACAACGAGTGCAACTTACTTTATCAAGACTCACGAGTGATACCCGTGGTCTTCCACAACCTCACGGGATGATGGACAGATGATTCACATTTTGTTATACGTGAAATCGTAACATGCTTCAATGGTCGCGTGGATATACTGGCACAAACGAAGGAACGTTACATCGCCTTTCAAAAGCACATTGATGGAAGCGATGTGAGTTTTCGATTCATTGACTCGTTCCGCTTTATGGCTTCATCGTTGGAAAAACTAGCTTCATACCTTACGGAATTGAAGATTGTTAGACGCGAATTTCCACAACTTCCCAATGATAAAATTGAGCTGCTATCGAGGAAAGGTGTCTTCCCATATGAATACGTTGACGCTGTGCAGAAACTGGATGAGTATAATCTTCCAACTAAAGAAGATTTCCATAGTACGCTGAATGACAGCGATATCACAGACGACGATTACGAGCACGCAAAGAGAGTGTGGCAAGAGTTCAACATTCATGACTTGGGCGAATATTCAGATCTCTATCTGAAAACTGATGTTCTCCTCTTAGCCGATATCTTTGAGAATTTTCGCGACAATTGCATCAGAGCGTATGATCTGGACCCTGCGCACTACTACACAACACCAGGATTCACGTGGGACGCCATGCTCAAGTTCACACAGATTGAGTTGGAGCTTTTCACGGACTTGGAGATGCATCTGTTCGTTGAACGAGGAGTGAGGGGCGGCGTGAGTCAGTGCTGCAACCGTTATGCCAAAGCGAACAACAAGTATATGAGCAATTATGAGCCTCAAGAGCCCACCAAGTATCTCATGTACTTTGACGTCAACAATCTTTACGGTTGGGCGATGATGGAATCGCTCCCATATGGAGACTTCACATGGGTGGAAAATCCAGAAAATATTGATTTTCAAGCGATTGAGGACGATGCATTAGAAGGATACATCCTGGAAGTCGATCTGGATTATCCCGTGAGCCTTCATGATGCCCACCGAGACTTACCACTATGTCCTGAACACAAAAGTGCACCAGGTTCAACGCAGATCAAACTGATGACAACATTAGACTTCAAGAGCAACTACGTTATCCACTATCGGAATCTAAAACAGGCGCTCAAGTATGGTCTACAACTCAAACGTATTCATCGAGTGTTGAAGTTCAAACAGAGGCCGTGGTTAAAATCCTACATTGACTTAAATAGCGATATGCGGAAACAAGCAACGAATGATTTCGAGAAAAATCTCTTCAAGCTCATGAACAACGCAGTGTTTGGCAAGACGATGGAAAATGTTCGTAAACATGTGGATATAAAACTCGTCACACGCTGGGATGGACGTTATGGTGCTGAGACCCTTATTGCGAGACCAACATTCCACAGCCGATCAATCTTTGAAGAGAACCTCATTGCTGTACAGCTTTTGAAGACAGAGGTATATCTCAACAAACCAATCTACATAGGGCTCTGTGTGCTGGACTTGTCGAAAGTGTTAGTCTACGATTTCCACTATGATTACATGAAAACGCAATTTGCCGATGATCACTGCAAGCTCTTGTATACCGACACCGACAGTCTACTCTATGAGATTCAGTGCCCTGACATATATGATATCATGAGACGTGATATCCGGAAATTCGATACCTCTGATTATCCAGCTGAGAATCAATTTGCACTACCTCAAGCAAATAAAAAAATCGTTGGATTGATGAAGGATGAGTGCAATGGGCAGATTATGACAGAATTCGTTGGTCTACGCAGCAAAATGTATAGTGTTCGAGTAAATGGCAATGATTATATGAAGAAGGTAAAAGGTGTGAAAACGGGCGTAGTGGAAGCAACCATAACCTTCAATGATTTCCATCAATGCCTTTTCGAGGGAACAACACAGTGTCGTGAGCAACGAGTCATAAGGTCACGCATGCACATTGTCTATACAGAGAAACAAGTAAAGCTCGCATTGAGTCCGCATGATGATAAACGATATTTATTCGTTGATACCATGGATACGCTGCCTTGGGGGCACTACAGGATACCGCAAGACATGTCGAAACCGACTTCAATCATGTCGTAACCAACCTACTCCCTACTCTTGCATACACACCCCACTCTTACATACATACTCTAGTCATCCAATCAACGACTTCAATTTCCTTCTCCGCGACTGCCTGCTGTGGAAACCCAATCAGCGACACGAATCTCCTTCTCCATGGTAGATCGGTGGTGGGTGATACCACTATATGAAGAGTGTGACTGCAGCTAGTTCCATCAGATCTTCATCGTCAACTGTTCACAGCATCTACACGTTGATCCATTGATACCTTGGGGATACTAAAGGATACTAAAGGATACTAAAGGATACTAAAGAATACTTCAGAACCTGAACCAGTCTTGTATTGGAAGCAGTTCACAATCAACTCTATCAGACGGAACTCGCATCAAACACATTGGAACCTGTTGCTCATCAGTCCCACATATTCGTTGTCGTCGTCGTCAGACGAAACGTACATCAAACGTATAGCAGGCTAAAGAAATCTACGCCAATAATATTGGAACCTGTTGCTCGCCACTATCACATACGCGCGTCCATCTTCTACAGTCAACTTCATTGGGCATTCATGATGGATATTGATGCAATCAACAAACTCGCTGGTCAAGACGATTACCTCCCAACGAAAAGAATCATTGATCTACGAATCAACGAAATACATAAAGTCACCGATTTACGTCAAGTGACGACTAAATATGGTCAAAAAACTGTTGCCACTCTCAACAATGAATTCCAAATCTTTCTGCCTAAACGTGTTTCTGCGGCATTTGAGAAAGATCAGGCTCTATTCAGCCGCATGAAGGAAACGATCACACATGGTACATTGCATCTAAACTATATTGAGAAAGAGAAGAAAAATCAAATCGAATTGGTTATTTTGTAATGTGTTTATTTTATAATGAATAAAAAGATATTTTTTAATATACATAAATGTCGACTCATAATTTCATTCCTGTAGTTAATTCTGCGTTATTTATCCAACTATTATGTGAATTGGTAAATCCCAACCATTTGACATAAGCACGATTTCCATGTTTCTTGAGAATCTTCTCCACGAGATAGGTATCTGGATAATTAGCCTTCAGTAATTCTTCATTATAAAAACCACCAGCGATGGGTCTATCTTGGTAGTCCTTCAGCTTGTACGTTGCAGGTATCGTCCTCATTACTCGACTCACAGTGAAAATTTTCGTTGACCAATTGGGCGTGTAGCCTTTCTCGAAAACGTGTTTGTTCTTGCTCACTCGCACCTTGTCACCGATTTTGAATTTCACTACACAGTTTCTTCGTTCATTGGTAGTAGAAAAACGTTGAATTAGCGTTTCAACAGCGTCCGCTGTGACGTTCCTCGGTTTCATACTAATAGTTCGATGCTTCGTGTCATTGTATGTCGCCACGAGATCATCTAAAATGTCTATCCATTTGTAAGATCCGTGTAGACTAAATTTCATCCACATTTTATTCTTAAGGGTACGATTAAAGCGCTCCACTATAGATGCTTTAAGATTACTATATGTGGAATAGTGATTGATGTCATGACGTTTCATTAAATTCTGGAAAGTCTTATTATGAAATTCTTTACCTAGATCAGTCTGGAGATTGGTAGGTACTCGTCCATCTTGAAGAATTGAATCCATAGCTGCGGTAACATTCTGACCGGTTTTGCGCTTCACTGGTACAGCCCATGCAAACTTGGATAGTACATCGATTATTGTAAGCAGATATCTGTATCCTTTGTTTTCTCGAGCGTACGGCTGCATCTCAACAAGATCAGCTTGCCATGTCTCATCAATATCACGTATATCAAACTTGCGTCGTAAATAATTGCGACGCGCAGGCGTATGTAATTCTTCTACTAGTCTTCGATGCTCCATGTCGAGGAGTGTGCCTGATTAACGCTTCAAAGGCTTTAGTGTTACGGACTATCAAGTCTATATAACTCTAAAAATATTTATTTCAGTATTCTTTGATGGCTTGATCTTGAAGAATCTCTTGAGGAGTGTGCGCAAGCAAGGAACCAATAGCCTTTGCATTACGAACTGCTAATTCTAAAGTCGTAGCAATGTTTATCTCAATATGCTTTATTCGCTCTTTTACTTGCTCTTGAAAAACCTGTATTTTCAACTCTAAATCATCCAATTGCTCACGTTGATGAGTTGTAGCCTGAAGCAATGTACTTAACTCCTGTTGAATTAGTTGTCTAGCGAGATTCAAATTGACAGCATCATTTGGTTCACGTGATTCACCAACGTTGCTGAGTCTCCTATTTTCAATGTCGTAGTTTCCGCTTGCAGTGAGTTTGAAGCCAAACCCTGGTGGACCCCGTGAACCCTTAGTACATCCAAAATACCGTCCGAACACGTCGACGCTCATTATTCAACTGAGTATATTCACGCATGTGTCACTGCTAATAAACGATTCCTGCTTCACGCAATTCCTCAATGAGTGAAACGATTTCATTCGTATGACTGGGGTTGCCTGCTGAACTTTCAGCTAGCAATAAACGTAATCGATCTACCAGCTCATTGGGGTTATCCCAATACACATAATCCATTCGTGTATCTCGTCGTGCAATCTTGTATTGTGGTAATGAACCACCAGTAGATTGTCTCTTTCGAGTTGATGTAGAAGCACCAATTATTGGAGCTATATAGGATTTATATTTTTTACTGTTTTGTCTGTGGACTAACTCATCAGAATTATAGTGTTTTTTGTGTGCATTTGTTCTCAGCACAATTTTCCCATAATTGTTTACATCTTCATTGCTTATGAAATTCTGATTGGGATCTTTTCTGAACAGCAGTTCAAGCAAACCAATGGTCTTATCATACTTGTTGTTGGTGTCATCATTAATAATAACGTATTCGTTACCAAAACTTACGGTGGAATCGCCAATCATAAGTGTGCCATCCGGCAGCTTTCGAACTCCATAAGTCATATCGAGATACTTTTTACGATTTTTATCGAGTAAGTTCAAATATTTCTCAATAGCTGAATATGGTTGGTCAGATTTTTTCTTTGTTGATGCTTTCACATCATCATCATCATCATCGTCATCATCATCATCATCATCATCATTATCTGTGAATGCAGTTTTAAATGAATTATCCTGCTCTTCATTTTGAGATGTATCTTCCTCGCCCTCCTCCTTCTCATCCTTCTCTTTCTTGGGAATCCAGTTTTTTTTTATTTCATGCGTATTTGTGTCAGTAGCACTAACAAGTTTTTTAAGCGGCTTCACGATTGGTTTGAATGTTTCATCCCAAGCTTTTTCCATAATCTGCTTACCAGCTTTTAAAAGCTTGTATTTATGTTTAATAGCATTTCTAACTTTTTCTACTTGACAAAGTGTCTTTCTCTCGCGACGAAATTCGTCAGCGATGTTATCGCTTCGACTGCTCATGATGATCTGATTAAGATTTACTCTTTACGCATGATATATTTGTAGCAAAGCAGTCAAAACCTTTCCTGTATCTACCACAGTCGAGCCCTGGACGATCTTTATCAATTACTAGGAACCCATGATTGGTATCATTCCAACATTTCGAGCATAAGTCTTTAAACTGCGAGTACGTCATGTCAGTATTTACGTGATCATCATAAACATGCTTGAGATTAATATCATCCTGCCGAAAGATTACAAGCATGTTAACGTTATCACGTACTAAATGCTTAGGTATTTGTGCATACGACTGACACAAGTAGAAGCAGTCAATATTCTTATGTCTACCCATAAAGTAAAAGGCTCTAACATTATCTTGTTTCTCGCAGGCTATATCATCAAATATCATGATTGAATTAATATTAGCTTCTTCGGGTGATACTACTTGATCATGTTCACCAAAGGCAAAAAATCCAATACCCTTCATAGGCTGCAGAAGTTTTTCGAGAAACTTATACTTTGGTTGATTCAATGATTTCGAGTATATGTATACATTTTCAAATCTCAATCCATTTGGATGTGTAATCAGAGTAAGCAATGCATTGGTCTTTCCACAATTTGATGGACCACAAAAAACTGCTCGGATACTGTTGGGTAATAGTGGACCATGACGTGTGCATACTTTTTTCCTTTCAGCTAGCCTATCAAAATTCATTACCGGCAGCGAGAGCGGTTGCTCTCTGAAATCCATGTTGGCAGCGACTGATGGTTTAGAGTATAAATACTGTGCTTATATACTCCGAATCTCATTCGTTCACTGCTCTTTCTAGTGTAAGCATCATGCCTAAAGGTTGCGGTCTGCTGAATAAAGTCCTCAACAAACTACCTATCGAGCTTCATTTACCAGGCTATCAATACTGTGGACCAGGCACAAAACTAGCGGAACGTCTTGCTCGTGGTGATCCTGGGATAAATCCTCTAGACGCAGCCTGCAAGGAACACGATATCGCATACTCACAGAATCGTGAAAACATTGCGGATCGCAACAAGGCCGATAAAATTTTAGCTGACAAGGCTTGGCATCGCGTATTTTCAAACGACGCTCGTGTAAGTGAAAAGGTTGCAGCCTACGCTGTTACAAACGCCATGAAGATAAAGGCTAAGCTTGGCATGGGTATAAATAAGAGGAAGAGAAAGACCAAACCTCCAACCACGCTTTCCAAGATAATAAAAGCTGCCACAAAATCGACTGGTTCTAACACACAAGAAATTATTCGATCGGCGCTAAAGAGTGCTCGTGCTGCTGTCAAGACAGCTGGTGGGAAAAAAAATGTACGCGTGCCTCGTATTCTGCCAGTACCGAAAAAAGTTGGAGGATTTTTGCCTCTTCTTATTCCACTATTTGCTGGATTAAGTGCAACTGGCGCATTGGCTGGTGGTGCTGCTGGAATAGTAAAAGCCGTAAATGATGCGAAAGCTGCAACACAGCAATTAGCGGAAAGTCAAAGGCATAATAAGACGGTTGAGGCTATCGCGCTAGGTAAAGGTCTCTATCTCAAGCCACACAAAACTGGATTTGGTTTCCATTTCGGAGCAAATAAAAAAATAAAAAAAAACTTCAAAGTAAGACTGCCAAACCGTGCTCTGACAGACACTGATCTACTTAAGTATGCACGTGAAATTCCTAATTTTCGTGGTGTATTTATGAGGAACGACTTACCATCAGATGCACCGCATTATCGTGAATCTGGAATAATTAATCTCGACGATAAAGATGGACCAGGTACTCATTGGGTGGCTTATCGGAAAAATGGTCGAAATGTTGATTACTTTGATAGTTTTGGTGATCTTCAGCCTCCCCACGATCTAATGGATTATCTCGGCCTCGATAATGTTATCAAGTATAATCATAAGAGATATCAAAATTTTGATACATATGAGTGTGGGCATCTATGCCTAAAATTCTTATATAAGGATCTGTAAGTGATGCTTATTGTATCAGTCTAGTGTGAACCATCATGGGAGATTCATTGACTCTCAGTTTATCTGGAACAACATCTATATTAGAGGCACAATACTTTCCGCCAATTGAGCTCTCACCTAGCAAGAACTATCACCTTGGGCTAGTGGAATTACTATCTTTTAATTCTATACCCAACGTCGATACTGGGAAAAACAAGATCTATGTGGGTAAAGAAGTGATTGTGTTACCTACAGGAAGTTACGAGATTGAAGACATTGATGTGTACTTGCAAGAACAGCTTGCATCTAAACATATTACCATTAGTTTGAAGCCTAATAACAATACTCTACGAAGCGTGATAAAGTGTAGTGAAAACATTGATTTTCGTCCACAAGACTCGATTGCTAGACTACTTGGTTTTACACATCGAGAGTTACCCGCTCATATCTCTCATAGCTCGGAATTACCGGTTGCTATTCTGAAAATCAATGCATTGCGAGTTGAGTGCAATATTACTTCGGGAGCATACATCAATGAGCATAAAGTTCATACGATCCATGAATTCTTCCCGGCAGTGCCACCGGGGTATAAGATCATTGAAGTTCCATCACACGTCATTTACCTTCCAATAGCCGTGAGGATCATTGATCATCTGCAATTACGCATAGTCGATCAAGACGGAGAACTAGTTAATTTTCGCGGTGAAGTTATCACCATTAGACTACACATTAAAGAAGCCAAATAGCTAATCATGGGAATCATCTTCAATAATAATAATAATAATAATAATAATGCCAATAACGTGACGCAGGCATATAAAAGAGGACTAAAATGTCATCGAGTAACCAGTCACGCTCGAGCCCCCAAGACGATCACACGTCGCAACGCTCAATTCCTAAAAAGTCTAGGGCTTCGAGTTATTGTTGGTGGCAGAAAATAACGTGCGTAATATTTTGCTGCAATGGAAGGAGCGTTACACGTGCAATCAGCCGTCGCATTCGACGAATCCGTAGCGCATTATGAGATACATGCACATCAACCTTATACATCAACCTTCAATAACAGTGATGAAATCCGCATATCCATTCAACATCAAGATCTATGCCTCTTGCCCTCACGAAGTACTCTACATGTGTGTGGTAAATTGTCGAAAGCGACCGGTGCTGCTGTGGTAGCAACGAAGCTGGTGAACAATGCTATTTTACATCTGTTTGAGGAAATTCGCTACGAGATCAATGCCATTGAGATTGATAGATGTAAGAATGTTGGTATAACTAGCCTCATGAAAGGCTACACATCCTTCAATCCTGGTGGAAGCGCAATGATTGAAAATGCTGGCTGGCTTGACGTTGAGGAAACCAAACAGCTCACTAATGATACTGGCCACTTTGATGTTTGTATCCCACTCTCCATGATACTTGGATTTGCTGAAGACTATCAGAAAATCATTATCAATATAAAACATGAGCTCATTCTCACGAGATCACGAACGGATACTGACGCAGTTGTGCAGACTCCTCTTGTAGCTGGCGGTTACGAGGATTTCAAGATTGAGCTTACACGAATTGAGTGGTTGATGCCATATGTGATGTTGTCAGACAAGTATAAAATACGTTTATATAGTCAGATTAAACGAGACATCACTATGAGTTTTCGCACTTGGGAAATGTATGAGTATCCCCTGCTTCCAAGCACAACGAAACATAATTGGACAGTCAAAACATCGAATCAATTGGAAAAGCCTCGTTTTGTAATTGTAGCTTTCCAAACCAATCGGAGAATGATTAAAAATGCAAATGCTAGTTACTTCGATCACTGCAACATTGGCAATGTGAAGCTATTTCTTAACTCACAACATTATCCATACGGTAACCTCAATCTTGATGTAAATCACAATCAATACTCTGTATTGTACAACATGTATGCCAATTTTCAAGCCATATACTACAACAGAGATCGAGAACCCCTGCTAACAAGGAAAAACTTTATCGAGTATGCTCCATTAATTGTAATTGATTGCTCAAAACAGAACGAGGCATTAAAACAAGCGCCAGTAGATGTCCGTCTAGAATTTGAGTCTAAGACAAATTTTCCAGCGGGAACTACGGCCTACTGTTTAATCTTACATGATCGAATGGTTGATTATAATGTAATAAGTGGTGATGTAATCAAACGTGTATAAAACATTTGTATCCCAATCAGCATCAATCTCATAGTTAGATATTTAAGATCTATAGTTAAGAATTTTTAGACTAAATGTATTATCTGTAAGATATATATATATTAATCTACCGTTAAGAGTTTTTATTAGATTAAATGCATTATCTGTAACATTAAAAAATAAAAACAAGTTTTTATACAGCAAATGTATTTATCTCGAATTCTTTCGAATCCCCCTGAGGCGCACTCTATTCGAAAGCGATGGCAACAAAGCAAATGTCTGTCTTATCATGATAAAGTCTCCCTTACCATGGATATCGAGCGTGATCTATAGAATCCGACTGTGGCTCCATCTATAACAGTACCGACGTCAGATAATTATTGACTGTCGGTAAAATATCAACAAAGGTATCGAATCTCCCAATATCCCGATATCCCGATATCAGGATATCCCGATCCCAAATACCCCGCGAGGTCTCGCTGTGAGTTAGTAGGTCACTTATCTACAGTGATCGGTAGTACAGTGTGTGTGTGTGCTTCGGTAGTTGGTGCGGTAGATTCAGGCGCATTTATCGATCATGATCTAGTAGTGAGTTACCGCACTGTAGGGGAGGCTCGGTCAGTACACGACTACAGTAAGTATACATAGAACGTTGCGCGCCATCTAACTGGATACCATGTAACCATTATGGAAATATTGATCTCGATCTATCCGACTGTAGCACCATTTAGCAGACAACAATTTCGACATAAGGTAATTATCGACAGGCGGTCATTACCGTCTGTGGGTAAAGTAGGTTTCTAGGATAATTACCGACTGAGCACAGGTAAATTTACACCTGCCCAGGTGGTGTGCTGGAACCGGCCTAGCTTATCTACTCCCGGACGGTGCCCACGCTCTATGGGTGCGGATAGTGCATGGTATATCCCACGGACACTTAGCTGCGGATGTTGATGTTTGAGTGAGTGAGAGAGAGAGTAATGGTCATGCCAGTGCGCGCGTATGTGTATTGTAACGCGGCAAAATATTCGTGCGCTGCGTCCTCCTCGCGCTACGGCTTCCGCACGATCTCGCAGGGCTTTAGAATAAGATCGCTGGACTTTGTTTGATTTTTTTTTATATTTTTTAAAAATTATTTGTACGACCGAGGGAGGGAGAGAAACAAAGAGAAGGAGCACCACACGCACCGGTTGTTGGCTTCGGGATCCAATCACTCCTCCTCCCCCTCGAAGGCAAGAGGATACAGACATTTTCCACTTCTCTCTGTCAGGATATACAGCCGTCCCGCTCGACGTTCATCTACGGCCAATATGCTACTATTTATCCTCGGCCATCTGATCTACTAGCAGTAACCAATCTATCTCATGGGGTTCACTTGCCGGACTGAGCTACACCTCTTTATAATCTGTTGTTAATTTATGCATTGTCCAGCTGAGGAGCTAATCGCGGTCATCTAGCTACACCGATTCCCCCAATTAACCGAGTTTGGCTCGTTAAAAGGGGATCATATTTCACGAGCTCGCGTGCCGGCAGGACCTCAAGGCTTTTTCCCGGTAATCGTTCAGCGAGTAAGACGTAGCGCTACTGTATTGTTGTCCCACTTTACTTTTGGCTATAACGAAATTTATTCCCGAGTCGTGTATACCAGAGGATTCCTTTTGGAAGATCAAATTCGACAAAACCAAGTCGAGAGAGACGGGGAAAATCGATTTTGGATTGGTCAGGGATTTACGAAGAACATCGCAGCGTCATCGTCCCGGTGAGCTCTCCTCCTATCTGCGGTCTTTCGCTACTATTTTATTATTTTATCTTTTCATTTGATTATTCAAAATTTATTCGAGCTTGGTCACCCCTGCGGCCCTAGTACACCGTGTGCAGAGAATAATTTGTATTGGGTAGCGCGGTGCTTAGAAAGAATAAACTCGGGATCGAAGGACGGGTAGAAACCGGGGGAAAGTCATTAAGTTAATTAATTGTTTTTTTTTAATCAAATCGTGCGCGCGTTAGGCCGTTATCCCGGAGTGGTTTGAATTTGTTGGTTGGTTGTGTGGGATCTGAACGGAATAGACCGCGTCACGTATTTTAACGAATTATGGGTTTTAGAGGTACATGATTTTGTTTGAGTCTTCTTTCGTTCGGGCTAGAAGGTCGTGCGCGCGTTAGTACGTCGTCCCGCGGTATGCTTGGTGTGTGGGACTAGCACGTTATAGACCGCGTCGCGTATCGAATATACCCATCGGCGTTTCTCTATTTTATTTATCGTTTTATTCGTTGTTTTATTTACCGTTCTATTGATTTATTTATCTATTTATTGGTTTATTTAGATTCATTTGTCTATTTCTATTGATTTATTCCTATTTGGATTTATTTATATTTTATAGTTATTCGGACCCCGTTACTTCGGTTTTAATATTTGAGCCTACTGACGGACGAGTATCTTCTAAATTATTATTTTCGTTATCATTGTGTTCCTTGGCTATTATTTAACTGTTGGCTGTTATTTATTAATTAATTTATATTTTATGGACCGCTGAAAACCTCTGGGGTTCTGCTTTTACACGGCCTCTAGATTTCGAACTGGTAATAACAAGCCGTGGGTAGCCTGGCGTGCGTGACCTCCCGACGTCCCGTTGTTTTGGTTTTGTTGAGTGTATGAGGGATTAGCGCGGGATAGGCCGTATCGCGGACCGAGTACAGAGACTATCGAGTCTTAAAGTTTCGTCTAAGAATATTATTTGAAACTGGAAGCGAGCGAGTTGAGCTATCTAACATCTTCCAGGTGTGTGTGAGAGAGAGAGAGCGGGATAACTGCTGCCGTTAAATTAAAATTAAGATATCTAACTGGATTTGGAAAATTGTTAAAGAGGGGAGACTACTTTTACGGGACATTTTATTTTTATTCCAAATTGATGTTTATTAGAAATAATATCGGTTCGCCAGGAATAAAGAAGTTTGTAAGTCCCGTACCGGCCGTTGTTGTTTGAATTATTTACCGTTATTATGTTATTTATCAATTAATTATTTATTTAGTTAAACCTTGTTCGTTGTTCGTGTTGGGCATATTTATTAACAATATTCTATTATTGGACTTTGTTCAGCAATTTTAAGGACTTATTTTAATTAATTGATTTTACACGTATTTTTATTTTGACTAATTAGTGACTTGACAGTCCGAACCACCCACTCTGCTTCGAACAGCTGTAGCTGGCCTGGGTTGATGCTGCTCATCCAACTCGGTATTTTTTCCTTCCGGCGCGAAAGCGCCTGGCGCCCATCTCGAAAGAGAAAATAAAAAGGAAGGGAAAAATAACTTGGACCAGTCATAGGTAACGTGGTGCGTTGAGGAGCCAAATTTACGGTACAATATGTATGTGTGTATGTGTGTGTGTGTGCGCGCGCGTGCGAGCGTATGTGCGCGCGCACGCAGAAGGAATTGTAGTGGTCGTCACCCTGGAGTGCCGTTGTAGATGCCACCAGCAGCATACAGATGAGTTAAATATGTTATTCCAAGTTTGTGGCCGCCTTTGCTCCATCCTGCTCTTGTCTTTACTCTTTCTTGTTCACCAGAGTACTAACACCACCCCTTTACCATCTCCACGTTACCAACACTGGTTAAGCAGACTGGGTAGTGCGGTGGTGAAAAAGTGCTTTGGTGGGGGCAGAAGTGGGAATAGGAGTGGGATGGAGCGAAGGCGTCTATATATTACTATTACACTATAAAAATAAGAGACACAGGAAGATCAGGTATTTGTTTTTAATTAATTAATATTTTATTGAAATCACTGTTACGCATTTTTCGCTGCATGCAGCATACACGGCAATCTTTGCTCGGAGATTCCTTTACCGTTAAGGGGTTACATGGGTTTGGAAGTTTCAAAAAATTAATTTCAAACTTTTTTTTTATGTAATAGTACAATATGTCTAGAATATTCTTCCAAATTTTAAATTCTAGGAGAGAGAGAGAGCCTTTGAGAATTCCCCAGGTGGGAAACGAAGAACGCCCAAGCGGCCCTGACTCATGGTGCGTTTACCAGCGTGCTTCAGCTATGAATGCCTTATCATCATTTAAACACGATTATGCTCCATTGTCAATTGATGTATTGTCAGCTATCAAGATTATTTATGAGGACCTTAGCAAAGATAAGCTTCTAGAGCAGTGTGCTGGTAGCTTTACGAAAAATAATAATGAGGGTCTAAACCACTTAATTTGGAAAATCACTCCAAAAATACGTCCTGCTGGTTCCAAATCAGTTGAAATTGCTGCATCAGTTGCTGCTTGTACTTTCAACGAAAGGATTTCAGCTCTGAAACTGTTTTTGCACGGGATGGACATCAAACTTGACCGAATAGCCACGAATACGCGCGAAAAGAGGATGAACATCGTATACTCATAGCTGAGAAAAAAGCTAAGACTTGTACTCGACACGCAAGAATTCGACTCAGGCAGGAACAAAAGGATGCCGTGGACATCGCAGCTGCAGCAGGATCTTCACTTTATAGAGCTGGAATCGACGATTCTATGGAAGATAAGAAAATAATTTTGTCGTTTTATTTCTACTTAAAACTTTAATCGCGTTTTTCTCGAAACACTATTGTTGAAGTCGGTGGAGACGATTTAGCACAAACTAATGCACCGATATTATTGAAATTTTGCACGCTTTTTCAAAATAGCATTGAATAGTGATTGAACGAAGGATTTTTTTTTATTACAACTAATTTTACAAGGCTATACGTAGTGTAAATTGTACAAAAAAATGTATTATTTTGCATATAAAACTGCCAAAAATAAAAATTTCAATAAAAAAAATCCTTCGTTCACTCACGAGCTATACTTATCTAAGAACACAAAATATTTTGCTTTTTAATTTCAGATAAAGCTATCATGAGTTATCGCGACGACCGCGAGGAAACTTTTTTTTAGGGGTCTCCGGGAACCAGGTCCCACCGCTGAATTTACAACATTTTTGGGTGAAAATTTTTAAAAATATTGTTGAAATGTTACTCTTTGATATACTTTACATTTTGAATAAAATAATTTATATTGAAACGTTTCGCGATTTCTAACACTACTTTTTTATTCGGCTACGATGTGCGAGAGTTCGGTTGCGGTGTAAAATCGCGTCAAGTTTGAATTTTGTTCCGAGCGATCTCTACCGTGATCGTGTGGAGAGGCAGCTTGCTTGAAACTAGTTCGTGCACTGGGCTGGAGGGAGCGAGAGGATCCGTGGATGTGTAGATTTGCAATCAATACTAGGTTGTTATTAGTAATTTTTATTGTTTTTGTTGGTCAGACCTCAGTTTAGGTTTGTGTTGCGTCGCATTTGTCCGTGACAGACATGCGGTTTTGTTTACCCTTTCATCATTGGTCCTTTTTTTTGTTTGGGTAATTCTTTTCTTTATTTTTACTGGGCGGAAGGCCCGTGATTGCTGGAGAAGCTTCTGCTCGATGGTTAGTTCAGCTAAGGTAGGGAGGATGGTATGTGGAAAGATCTAGTTGCTCTTATGCACTCACGCTCGCTTTACATTAGTTATTTAACGTCTACCTATGAGGAATCTCTTCCAGTTCCTTTTTTATTGGTTTCGACTCTAATATTCGCACAGTGATAAGGTATCACTGGTACGGAGCTTGACACTCAATTTATCAATTTCAAGGGGATCGCGGCTGCTTAGTACGCGATTTTTCTTATCCTACGTATGTGGAAGTCATGAAATTCCATGTTTAATTCAGGTTTTGATTTTATAATTCGCAAAGTGATTAGATATCATCTTTACGGAGCTCAACACTCAATTTATCAAGTTTCAAGGGAGTCGCGTTCGCTAGTACGCGATTTTTCTAATCCTACGTATGTGGAATTTATGAAATTCCAGTTCAAATCAGGTTTTTGACTTTATAATTCGCAAAGTGATTAGCTATCATCTTTACGGAGCTCAACACTCAATTTATCAAGTTTCAAGGGAGTCGCGTTCGTTTAGTACGCGATTTTTCTAATCCTACGTATGTGGAATTTATGAAATTCCAGTTCAAATCAGGTTTTGACTTTATAATTCGCAAAGTGATTAGGTATCATCTTTACGGAGCTCAACACTCAATTTATTAATTTTCGGGTTCGTTACATCTGGTATAATTTTGACGTTAGCTGTCGATCTCTATTAGGATAGGGGTGGCAGAATCCTGTTGGCCATTTGCGTTTTGTGTGTCTCTATTTTAGATGTTGAAGGGGGGGCCTAGTCGCTGGCTTGGTCCTCATACGGGGCGTTCCTTCGTACTTTCATTAGATGTACCGGTTTGCCTTATTTTAATCATTGGACGCTAGCTGGTGTTATGCTATTTCGAATGTTATTGTTTCGGACTGCCCGTCTGCGGACTTGCCTCTTGAGGCTCCGCCCTGCCGATGGTCGCGCAAAGAGTTTATAGTAGGGACGCGAGTGTCGTGTGGTGAGGTGTTGTGTATGATTTTACCTACCTATCGTTTCTCGCTTTGTTATTGTTTGGGTCCCTAGCTATAGCTCTCTGTTCGCAAGAGACACCGGGTTCGCAGCTTGACCAGCTAGCTCTTCCTAGACCCCGGATACTGAAGCCTTTATTCGCAATTAATTAAGTACCTTCTCGCGCCATTAAGAGGCGTACGATTGGGTTCCCGATTAATTGAGACTAGCCGAGGTATCCGCAAGATGCAGGTGGTAGCTGGTGCTGGCCCTAACGTGATCCCACCCACGCAGGTACACCCTACGAGTCTAATGCGCGGTGCACTCAGTCGGGATGCCACTCCCTTGACCTTGTGTCACTCGTGCTGCTTCACACTCCAAGAGACGGATAGCCACGACGCCGTGCGTGGGGACCCGTTAGTGGAGTGTGCCCTGACGCTGTGAGTAGGGGCGGCCAAGCGCAGTGCAGGGGAGCCTTACTCCTCACAGAGTATCCTAATGAGTTCGTTTACTCAACCGACGGCCAAGCGCAATGCAGGGGAATCGGTTGAGAAAAAGAACACTCGTTCTAACATGGTGTTTCCCAAACTATTAGTATATTGTTCTTTATCGGTTTGTTCGGTCAAACGACGGCCAAGCGCAATGCAGGGGAATCGATTTGATCGAAAGAACACGTCTTTGTTACATGGAGAGTCTACGTGTAATTTTATGTACTAGGTGTGCTGTCGAGCAGCACTTCGTCTTGACTTATTAGATTTGACAAGAGCCCCGAGGCTTATCCTGTCGCGGTTTATATAGGTTGGCGGATGGACCCCGGGAGGATGTTTTGAGGTAGGTCACGTGATGTTTGTCGCACTTCAATCACTAGGTGAGAGAGGTGCGAGGTGACGTGTCGGAGTACCGTTATTTCTCGAATTTCTATATTTGGCCGATCTTTGTCCCTCTAGGGTTTCAAGCGAGGTTTCTGCGAGGTTGAAATTCGTTGGCCAATGTTATTCTCCTACTTGTTGTAGGTTCAAACTTTTTATCTATTTTTTCTCTGGTCTGATTATGGTTTTTCCCGATTCAGGCCCCTATGGGTCTTTCTCGGTTTTGTAGGCTGCTGTCCTGCTGTTTCGTTGATGACTAATTGCCCAGGATAATTAATTGTGGTTAATTATCTCTTCCTTGGTGTGTTTTGGACCGATTTCTTGTGGATTTATATGTTTTTTGTTATTTTCTGGTGTTCTCCTACGTGAGGATCGTTTTTCTCTATGTTTTTTATTTGGTTTTTGGTCGATATGAGTTTGTTTTATGTGTTTTATTAATATTAATGTTTAATTCATGAGTGGGGGTACGTAGCGACGTTTCATGAGGAGTTACCTTGTTGATCTTTCTCTATGTGTCGTGGTATCTCGATAGTTCCATGAATTCTTTCCTACGTTTGCCGGGCCGTGGCGTTCCCGATGTTCTCGCCTTTTGGATAGAGTGGCCTATTTGGGGGTTGTGCCGTATGTTTAAGGCTTGGTCTGGTGATTGTGTAGGGCGGGGGCTACTACGCTTGTCTAGTAGGCCGGTGTGTTCTTGTTGTTACGCCTACTGTTATGTTTACATCGTGATCTTTGTCTAGGCAGGCCTCTTATTTACGCCATTACTTTTAGGGTGTGTACTTGTAATTCTGCGTGTGTACCTACTAGTCCTTCCTATTCTCCTCGTCCGGTCGATACTTCTTTCGATCCGGTCTGGAGTGTTTTTTCTACCCAGAACTATTTTGTGTGCTTTGTCTTATTTTGGTATATTTTATGTCTTCTTTCAGTTTGTGTAGGTTGGTTGAGATGTGGTGAAGGTTGTGAGTCATAGTAGCGGATCACCTTAATGCGTTCCGTTACAATATATAATGTTAAAAAAAAATCAAGAAAACATGATTTTTTGGTTTCGAAACCCATGTAACCCCTTGAATTTTTTTATATCATTGTCCGATCGTCGAGAGGTAGCATTATAATATAAACGTGCTATTCGATCGTTTTCTTTAACATTGTCGCTGAGGAGATTCTTAAATCGCGACATGGTGAATCCGCACGATATGGGATGCAACAATACGATACAAAATTATCCGCACATCTACGACGTATTACTCTGTAGCTGCTTGAGGTCCTACTGATAGAACTTGCAGTTTCTTCGAAGCCGTGCCAACATGCCGATGTAGCGATCCAGGTCTCCAGGTGTTCTCCAGGTCCGTCGTGGTTATCCGTGTTAACAAAGAGTCTAGCAACAGTAACGACCGTACATGCGGAATTTCATCAGCAGGGCATAGTCCAAGGGTAGAAAGCATTGGATACTGCAGAGTCTCGTAGATTTATCTAGTGTTGTTTGTGAACCCATAATTACTGTATAAATGATGACCTACTATATACGTTTTGAAAGACGTATATATGCAAAATTTATTTCACAGCATCGTTAATCGTGTCACGACTGCATGGTGAAGATTTCTCTCCTTTCTTATTCTCTTCCTCTTTGTCGGCTGACCAAACACCTATGTTCGATTCTCCTTTAAATGGGTACTCGCGAAGGCTGAAGCTTTTTCAGAAAATTTTCGGCATAGTTGTGTACGATGGTGCACTCTCCTCATCCTCCAGGTTGGACATTTCACGACTCGTAATATCGCGAAGAAGTATAGTCTTTTCATGTCCGCGTGTATAGATACGTCTTGATTTTCGCAAAATTTCACGCAAGTTAGCGTATACGTGTTTGCAGCTCACATCGCCTTCGTACCATTCAAGACCGTGAAAAATTTCGAAAAAAAATTATTCTCACTTCTCGAATTGTATGGTAATTCGCCAAATTAGCATAGTGGTGCGACGATCCAGTAAGCAGAGTAAGGCCTGGCCGTTGTTATGACGGCAATATCCTTCGGAAGCCATTCCGAGTCTTTATCACGCATTCCCTTGTTTTATCTTGTAATTTTGGAAATTGAATGGATTTATATTGTAGTTGTCGTTAAACGCTTTATTATTGATGTTATGCCACAGAATTGTTAACAAAAAATCATTAATTAATTTCCAAATTATTCCTTCATCAATTGGTCGCGAGGCTGCTCACTCACGAGTAGAAAAATGTGCTGACGCAGGAAGCGAGTCGTGATCAACGTCCCGCCCTTCGTGCATTTCATCAATCTCGGTAAAAGTAGATAGTAACTAATGTACTTTACCGAAACGAGTCTTAATATTGATATCAACTTGAACGGTTGACCCCGGGCCGGACTCGTCCAAAATATTAAATTCTCGAAGTAAAGAGTTAACTAATTGGTTGGTTCCTCGGCAAGGACCCGAAAGATTGTTATAACATTGATAAACCATTATTATATTACGTTCACGTTCATGATATTATATTGACATCCTTCAACTGTATATCATAATAAAATCCATTTCACCTGTTCAACTTTATCTCTGCGTTTTACTCTTGTTTTAAAAGTAATTAGTAAAGTAATACCAACAATTAGAAAAGGGGGCAGGGAAAAATGTAACAAAATAATTATTATTATTCAAAAGTGAAAGGGGGCTAAAGAAATAACGCGTGCTTCAGATAATAATGCCGACATTATAACTCATATAACGTCACCAAATAAATCTCAAATAATTATGTCAAATAAGCCTCCATTAATACCACCGAATAAATCTCAAAATATGAAGCGAAAATATAGCATAAATAGTAATGTAGAAATGGAGCTTAAACGCTGAGCGACGATAAATCAGGAATAATGATAGTAATAGAAAGCTCAAGCAATAGCGCAAGTTAATGGATATAAAATATACGGTGAGATATTAACTTAAATATAATGCAAAAGGACGGGCGAAAGTATGATAATAATTAGGAGCTCGAAATATAATGGTAAAGGATGGTAGAAAATATAATGCTAAATTCAAGCTCAAATTATAACACAAAAAATAAAGAAATTTAAGCTTGAATAGCAACGCAAAACTAAAGTTCGATACGAAAGCGCAAAATAAAACCTGTGTACGAGGGCTATTTAAAAAGTTTCCGGCCTTTTCAAGAAAAACACATATTTCGAAGCAGAACAACATTTATTTCTCGATGTAGTCTCCCTTTAATTCGATACATTTGGTCCAACGTTTTTCCCATCCTTTTCAACCGTCAGAAAAAAATTGATTGTTTAAACCTGATAAATACTGGTTTACAGCGTTTTTCACCTCAGCATTTGACTTATTTTTTTTCCTCCGGGAAATTGTTTTCAAATTGGGAAACAGGAAAAAGTTGCTGGGAGCTAGATCTGGCAAATAGGGTGAGTGCGGAAGCAATTCAAACTTCAATGCGTTCAATTTTGACATTACGACCATGCACGTGTAAACCCGAGCGTTATCCTGGTGAAACAGGATTTTTTCTTGGCCAAATGCGGATATTTTTTCTTAATAGTGGCCTTTAATTTATCCAGCAATGCAGCATAGTACTGTTCGTTGATTGTTTCCTCCTTTGCAAGGTAATTGATAAGAATTATTCCACGGCTATCCCAAAAAACTGTCGCCATCACTTTTCCAGCAGAGAGCTTTGCCTTCTTCGGAGTTGGTTCCCCCACCACAATCCACTGCATTAACTGTTGCTTGGTCTCAGGCGTATGGCGGTGTACTTAAGTTTCATCGACGGTTATCATTCGCCGCAAAAATTTCGCTGGATTTTTTTTATACGGGCTAAGATATCGCTCGCGACATGTCCAGCCGTATGCGCTTTTGGTCGATCATCAAAAAGCGCGGCAGCTAGCGCGCGGATAATTTTCTCATATCCAAGTCTTAATGTAGAATCTTGTGCACCAGTTCAGATGATATCCCACAAGCCCCAGCAATATCATTAACAGTCAATCGATGATCTTCCATCACAGTTTGATGCACTAAATCGACCATTTCGTCAGTTGTAGCGGTTTTCGAGCGATCGGAACGTTCCTCGTCTAAAATGCTCGTATGACCACGTTCGTATTCGGCCACCCAATGTTTGACCCTTCTAAATGAAGGGGAGGCTTCACCGTATACAGAGTCTAACTCATCTTTTATTTCCTGAGTCTTTTTCCCTTTTAAATGAAGGAATTTTTTCAATGCGCGTTACTCAATTTTCTCCATTGTTGACAGACAATGTCAGCTGACAGCTTTGGAAGAGTGCCATAGACAAAGTAATGATCAGAGTGACTTAACAATTTTACGGTTGACATATGTCAATGCCATCTATCGGACGGCGAAAGAATTTCAAATGGCCCTCGTAACTAGGCCAAAGTAAAGCTTATGTAAATCTACGTGACGACAAAGATGGCAATGCAGGCAATACGTGGCAGTAAATCCTCAAAATTGATAATTTATAACTAATGCGGGTCTAATGAGAGGGAAACGGGTATTATCGCGTAAGGAACCTCACTCAATACTCACTCGACATTTATTCGAGAACTATACAAACTCAAATCTTCACTTAACTCGATAATCTTCAAAAACTACAATCTTTATTATTTTTCCTTGAGACTTATATAACGTGCTCTCGGGGGAACGATCGGCTCGATGCTGTGGAGATCCTCGTCGTCATCTTCTTCCTTGAGACCGGTCGTCCATGATTAGCTGAGGGAGAGAGAAAAAGAGAGAGAGAGTGAGAGAGAGAGAAATACCTACGTCAGCTTTGCGGCGTCGGCAGCATTGGCTGTATCGAAGGGCAGCTTTCCCCTCGCCCACGTTCTTCTCGCCTTCCGCAGCTTCAGCACAACATCGCTCGTCTCCTGGGGTCCTTGTTGGGTCGTCGTATCCATTGGAGGGTGTTGCTTTTCGTTCTCAAGCCTCGCGCATCAAAGGGAAGGAACGGGAGGGGGGATTTTCTTAATGCTAAAAATAATGAAGTAATGCTTTGAATAATGTATTGCTCACTTCTATGGTGAGTGGTGGGCTCGAGCCGAAGCCCCGGTGGAACTATCCGACAACTTGAAGTTCTACAGACATTGGCCATAAAATGACAATTACAACTCTAATCTGGCCGATACGCTGACCGAGGTGGGAGTGGATGAGTACGAACTCATCCGGACGCTTAGAAATCGTGTCACAGAGCTGGAACAGCGACTAGGGAAATCGGGTTTAGACGTCCCTGTACCATCACTGTGACTACAGAGGCGAGCCCGATTTGTAGAACAAGATTATCCTTCGGCTTCATGGGTTGCTTGGTATGGAATTTATCGAGGAACACAAATGGACATCATCAGCGGTGAGACACTGGAGTTATGCGGGCACAGCAAGCCCGTACCACACGCCACTAATAGTCGGAGCCACAAAGATCACTTTGCCGCAGCGGAGTGAGACCATTACATACGCAGCAAGGAAGAGCAAATTCGTTGAGCTACTTTCCAAACTCGAATTGAGACAAGGGGTAATAATGGGCTCGTGCATAACGCGGCCGTTAGGAAGTATTTGCGTGGTAAGCTTCGTAAACACCACAAAGAACTTGGTAGTAAGAGGGGCCGACCACCCCGCACGACTGCAAGGAGAGCTCGATACTGCGTACCTAAATAAGGAGGAACCTACAATGCTGGAAAAATCACGTATAAGTACGAAGACAAAGGACAAGCTGCTCTGCGCACACATCGTGGAGCATCATAGACCCATGAGGGAGGGGGTGCAACTGAAGAAGATACACTTCTATCGTTTTCCGGAAATCTACAAAAGAGAAGTGGAAAGACAAACAAGGGAGAGGCTTGCTGACAGAATAATCCAGCCTAGCAGGAGCCAATGGAACGCTCTATTGCTAACGGTGGCAAAGAAGCCTGGGAAATCATCTGCGAAAAGCTTAGCGCTATACCACGCTATACCACGTTCGATCTCACCTCGGGATTCGATCCAATCCTGGTGGCAGAGGAGGACAAGAAAAATACAGTATTTTCCACCCCACAAGGGCACTTCGAATACCAGGTCTATAAATATGAAACCGGAATTTTTGTATAGAAAATACACGTTTATTGTATGAAAATGATAAAAAATATTTTATTCGAAGTATTGCTCATCGCTAGCTATACATTTTCCCCACCTGTCTGACAATTTGTGGATGCCACGTCAAAAAAATGGTTGCTCTTTTGAGGCAAACAAGTCATCGAGCCATTTTCGTACATTATCGTAAGAAGTAAAGCGCTGTTCAGCAAGTGCATGTCCCATCGAAGTGGTGAGTAAGCCGCATGCGAAAGTATTTCCCAACTAAACGCCTCAATCGTTTCCTTGACCAGTTTTGCTGTGTGTGATGGTCCATTATCATGAAGCAAAATCACTTTGTGTTTCCTTTTTTGATATTCTGGTCGTTTTTCATGCAAAGCTTGATTCAAATCAATCATTTGTTGTCGGTAGCGTTCAGTATTAACGGTTTCGCCACGTTTTAGCAGCTCATAATAGATCACACCCTTCTGATCCCACCAAACACAGAGCATTGTCTTCCGTCCATAGCGTTTTAGCCTTGCAGTCGATGTCGATAGTTGGCCTGGAGTTACCCATGATCTTTTACGCTTAGGATTCTCAAAATATATCCACTTTTCATCGCCAGTCACAATTCGATGGAGAAATGACTTTCTTTTGGACCTGGCGAGCAGCATTTCGCAAGTGGTTTTTCGGTTTTCCTGCTGTCTTTCATTCAGTTCATGTGGAACCCATTTTCCCATCTTCTGGATCTTTCCTATGGCGAAAAATCTAAGCGACAATGTAATTGACCAAGTATGATGGAAAATATCTGGCAATTCGCAACCCGGTTAGAGTCAGCGCCACCGAGATCCCTGCGTTATCGATCGCAGAAAGATCTCTAACAATCCAATCTTTAATTATTTTTTGGCAACTCTGCTTGCCTCACTCATTCGATTCGATTGTTAGAGATCTTTCTGAGATCGATAACGCAGGGATCTAGGTGGCGCTGACTCTAACCGGGTTGCGAACTGCCAGATATTTTCCATCATACTTGGTCAATTACATTGTCGCTTAGATTTATCACTCTGAAGAATCAAATGACCGCATACAAAATGATTAATTAATTAATCTACAAACAAAGGTCTTTCCCATGGCTTTCAAACGTATGGAGACGGCTTCTTGTGTCACATTTAAATGATCCGCGAGGTGTTGTTGCGTTTGAGCGTCATCCTCATCCAACAATGCTTGCAATACGCTGTCTTCAAACTTTTTCGGTGGTCTTCCACGTTCTTCGTTTTTCACGTCAAAATCGACACTTTTGAATTTTTTAAACCACTCAAAGCACTGTGATTTACCAAGGGCGTGCTCACCGTAAGCTTCGACAAGCATTCGATGCGATTCTGCAGCAGTTTTCTTCAATTGGTAACAGAAAATCAATGCTGTCCGCAAATCGTAGTTTCCAGGCACAAAATTCGACATGTTCAACGCTATTACAAACTATGCTGTTGTATAAAACTTGTATTGTTATGAGTTGAAAATCTTTGTCAGAGATGTTAACAAGGAAATGGTGCCAATGACGCGGTTTGACGGTAACTACATTGACAGCTAGGGTTATCTATGGGCAAATTCCGGTTTCATATTTATAGGCCAGGTACTGTCGTTGATAGATGTATGTTAAGTAACCGCTCGAATTTTCAGCGTGAAAACCGTCGATCAAACAACACGGAAAGTCAACGGAGACTATCTCCCGCCGTTCGACCTAAGGTTGGCAAACATAGAAGAAGAGCGTTTATGCTGCTCTTCTATTGCTGCTGCTACTGCTGCTGCTGCTGCAGTTACTGCTATCATCATCGCATGGTAAAGTGAGACGGCGCTGCGGTGTCGAGAATGACGTTAGTGTAGGCTCTTGTAATAACACCGGATTCCCGATCAATTCACGTGGCATCTGTATCACTTGCAACAGTTTGGCAAAGTGAGGTCGACCGACGAGTTTCTCACGTTTTCTAGCACGCATCGTTAATAAGGTCAATGATATTGGAATTTATAATTCGTATACCGTCCATGGAAACAACACCGTTACGACTCCATGTCATTTTTTTACTGAGTGCACTGTGATGCACATTGCGAAGCAGCGATATTCCTTCAGATTAACAGTTTTTTGATACGCTATCGATAATAAGTGTGTCATTGAGCCGAGATTTTATTTCGTACATTAAGACGTCATCGATTTTATCCTCCCGGCTGTGGAGTATTACTATTTTTCGTTTTGACAGAATATTAGATACGGTATTATCGTATTCGACCAAGTTAAAATAACACTGTAAAACCTGCTGGTAGGTTGTCGAACGGGACATCAGTCATTTCGCGCATGTATTTAAAGAATTTTTGGCAAAATCGGTTTTACCAAAGCCTATAAGAGTCAGCTATTTTCGGGGCCTTGACTAGCTGATAAGACGCAGCGCGTCTGTGTTAGACGATAAGGCGTACATCCGCAGTATCAGCTGATGTTTATTTCGTACATAACTTAAATAACAAGATTTTGTTTAATTTCTCAAAATGCTAAGAAACGCCGTATTGCTTCCTCGTCATCGTTACACTCTGGTGGCGATCCGCTCGCTTCCTGTTTGATTTTTCGAAATGAATCGATGTACTTGGCAAAATTACCACCTCGTCGCATTGTTGAATCATTCTATGTAACAGCGTATTGCCAAATTTTATCGATACGCGTCACATTATTTCTGGGCGATATGGCTTGTCACAGCTCGTACACGGTCCACGTGCCGTCAAACTCCCACGTCGTCGCGTCAGCGTTTGTACAATGTACAGTAGTTCTACACTGGGAGAATAGTAGTTTGCCATGCATACGGACAAGCAGTACGGGTATATACAAATCGCGCGGTGCTACCACGACACACTTCACGAAACCCTCGACGGCACTCAGATCATTTTCAAGTCCTAAGAGTTTTCGACACTTGTCAACTAAAGGAATATTTTCCGTTTTTACACACCAATGGAGGCAACGATCACAAATCCGCATAATGCACAACATTTTCCGTTCGGTCGCCAAATAATGCGCCGCGTGGTGGAAGCGGCGTCGGCTTGACCATGGAGTTGTTCTTCATGTTCAACGATATTTCGTCGTCGTTTTCGAATAATCTGTTAATATCGCATTCTCATATATCGCACAGAGTGTATTCTCTCGATCTGATTCGCCCGGATGTAAAACGGTGCGCTCGTATCTCTCGTTGATTGCGCGTAATCCAGTCGGCAAGGGACATTCTCTAGTGCGTCCAGCATACGCGATTACGCAGCTGCGGACGTGCTTGAGTTAAACGAGGCGTGCGATGGCTTTGCGTGACTGCTTATCGCCCCAGCGGTACCCCCCCCCTGTTCGTAACACCGCAATGCGATCCTTCTGCAAAAAATTTTTTCGAAATACTCTCAAACATACTCATGCTATAATGCAAGCTTTTGTAAAGGGGCACACACTTTCGCAGCGTAAAAGCAACTTTCGAAAAGTTTCGATACTCCGGTGTATTGAATAAATGCGGAAATGTACCGTTTGCCACCTCATCAGCGAATCTGAAGGCCTTAGGTAAAGCGCTAAGTTCCATGGGTATACCAGGTGTATGCATAAGTTTTTTCCGGTTGAACTAAGGGATGGTGCCAGCGAAAAGTACGCAGCGTATTAATTTGACACATACGTCATTTTGTTCGTCTGACATTAACCTACAAACACACACAAGTTGAGTCCGCCAAAAACTAGCGTCTTTGTTTTATCGTTCAGTGATCATGTCGAGTTATGTGCCTGAAAAAGAACATTTGCGGCACGCATTGCTTTTCTTATTTAATCAAAAGAAAAAGGCTGCTGAAAGTCAACGTTTGCTGGTAGAAACATATGGTGAACACGCTCCATCGATTAGAACATGTGAGACATGGTTTCGACAATTTAAAAGTGGTGATTTCAATGTGAAAAACAGCTAACGCTCTGGTAGACCACAAAAATGCGAAGACGAGCAATTGCAGGAGTTATTGGATGATAACCCAACTCAAACTCAATGGTAATTAGCAGAAGCATTACATGTGTCGCAAGAAACAATCAGCAGACGTTTACGAGTAATGGGGAAGATCAATAAACTCGGTAAATGGGTCCCACACGATTTGAATGAACGTCAAATAGAAAATCGCAAAGTCACTTGTGAAGTGCTGCTTCAACGCCACGAAAGGAAATCATTTTTGCATCGAATTGTGAGGGGGACGAAAAATGGATTTATTTTGAAAACCCGAAGCGGAAAAAATCGTGGCTTTCACCTGGCGAAGCCGGTCTTTCAACACCAAGGCCAAATCGCTTCGGCAAGAAGACCATGCTCTGTGTCTGGTGGGACCAGAGCGGTATTGGGTATTATGAACTCTTGAAGCCCGGCAAAACCGTTAATACACAACGCTATCGCCAACAAATTATTAATTTAAACCACGCATTAATCGAAAGACGACCGGAATGGGCCAGAAGACATGGCAAAGTGATTTTGTTACACGACAATGTGCCGTCTCACACTGCAAAAGCAGTGAAAGACACCTTGAAATCGCTTGGATGGGACATCCTTCCGCACCCGCCGTATTCGCCAGACCTGGCGCTATCTGACTATCACCTCTTCGCATCAATGGGGCACGCGCTCCCAGAGCAGCACTTCAGCAATTTCGAGGAAATTGGAAAATGGCTCGACGAATGGTTTGCCGCAAAAGACAAGCAGTTTTTCTGGCATGGTATTCATAAGTTACCTGAAAGATGGGCGAAATGTGTAGAAGCCGATGGCTAATATTTTGAATAAAACAAAAATTAATTTCCCTTGAAAATTACGTGTTTTTTTTACCAAAAAACCGGAAAAAACTTATGCATACACCTGGTATATTGTAGTATAAGCTATCGAGAAAAATTACTTTGCCAGACTTCACCGAGATAATCTTCATACCGAGCACATTGATAGCTACAGCTTTGCTTGCGTAAACCTAGAGTTACACCATGTGCAGCATCTCTAACTTCCCAGATATTTGACTTTCCCTCCGGCCTCGATCTTGTCTGTTCCCACTTTCATGGGGTGTCTCGTCCCTATGCGTTTCCTTGTGAGAAACATCAGTTCTGTCTTTTCCGTTGCGAGTTGCAGTCCATGATCTGTTATCCATCGTCCGACCTGTCTCATTGTCTGGTTCAGTTTGTATTGCGCCAGTTCTGGGGACAGCTCGACGATCACTGCTGCTACGTCGTCGGCGTGGGCGACGAGGCGAACCCCAAGTGGGAGCTCCAGTCTGAGCAGGCTGTCATCAATTCCGTTCTGGAAGTCTGGTCCCAGTATGGATTCTTGGGCGCCCCCCGTGGGGATTTGTCTCGTCTCTTTTCCTTCGATTGTCTCATAGATTATCCGTCTATTCCGTAGGTAATCTTCCACAACTCGGACCAGATACGGTGGAGCCCCGAAGTTGCTTTCCAGCGCCTCGAGTATATCCACTTACCTGGCCGAGTTGAAAGCATTCCGGACGTCGAGTGTCGGCAGCAGCACGACGGGTCGCGCTGCGTGGCAGTGTCTGTCTGTATCTCAGAAGAAGTCACCACCCGCTGAATAGTCCCGATCGTTGATCGGTCCCTTCCGAAGCACCTCCAGTCTGTACCGCCAATGCCCCCCCCCCCCCCCCCCCGCAGAATTCTGTCTGACGTCATGGTAATGGCAGGAGTGAAGTCTCCAAATCATGGTCGACTGTATGTCGGTGTGTTTTTCGTGTTTACTACCACCAGGTCCAACCTTGCGGCCATTTCCAGTAGTAGCCGTCCTCGTTTGTTCGTCGCTGTCATGACCCACTTGATCGCCCTCGCATTGAGGTCTCCCGCCACCCCGATGTTCCCGGGCAGATACCTGATTCCGTCCTCGAGGAGCGCCACCTTTCTTCCAAACTCCGCGACGGCGCAGTTTAGGATCAAGTAGACGCTGATGTTAGTGACTGCGCCAACGTTGGCCTAGACATAGTCTTCACCAGCGTCGTAGTCAGTTATCCGTGATCAGGCAGCGCCCCTCACCCAGATAGCAGCTGCCTCGGTTTCGTTCGTGATCCACGTCTGCGTCGTCCGTTTCCTGTAGGGTTCGCACAGTATCAGTTTGTCTCCGTCGTATTCCTCTGCTACTGTGGCAGTAGCATGTCTGCTGTCCTGCTTTGGTTCATGTTTCCTGCAGCTTTTTGTCTGGATCGTGTTCGTGCAGTTCGCCTTCATGTGTCCGTAGCCCAGGCACGGGTGGCATTTCGTCATCGTCAGTCATTGTCGAACGCGGCATCGCACCCATCCTATTCTGACCTGGCCCCGGTCCAGCAGTGCCTCAGCTTCCTGAGGTTCGAGATTGCAAACCGCCATATATTGCTCGGCCCGGTTCGGACCGAATATGTGGACGCTAAAGTCCACGTCTCGTCCTGTTTCTCGTCTCAGTGCCTGTGTCATGTCGTCCGCGGCTGTAACACAGTTCAAGTCCATGATCTCCAGCTGCGCCCTGGAGATCATGGTCCTGACGCTGCCCGTGTCCCTGACTGTGTCCTGAAGTGCGCGCTGAAACTATTCTTGTCCGTCCGAGTCTGTCTGTATCTTGATTAGGCACCGTCCGTCCTTGGTCTTCCTTAGAGTCGTCACCTGCACGTGACTACTCGTCGGGTCGACCGTCGTCCTTATCTTCCGTACGATGTCCGAGTACGTGTTGTCTTTTCCAGGCTTGACCAGCACAGCCGTTTCCCTATGTTTGGGGGTCGGTCTGCGCTTTTCAGCCTGGGTCGGTACGTTCGTCTCGTCCGTCCTGTTTTTTGGTTGCGTGGTTTTTTTTTGTTTTGTCACGGTTGTCCAGGCTCCAGCTGCCTCCGTTCTCAGAGGTCGGTTCTGCCGGCTCTCCGGAGGGGTCCTTGTCGCCTCCCGTTTCCGTTTCGTCGGTCGCGTTACCTGTTCCGTTGTCTCCGTTTCTGTCTCTATCAGGTCGCCTGCCATCATTCGTCCCTTCGAGGCTGTCCTGTTTTTCATGCTTAGCGCAACGTCGGCGGCCTTGAGAATCGTCTTTGTGCTGGTTTTTACCGCCATATTCATATTTTTCTGTGTTGCCGCTGCCTTGACCATTTTCGTCGCTGTCCTCTGTATGAGCATAAGTAGCTCCGTCAGTTCAGGTTCGATCTGTCGTAGTGTTGTGGCGTCCGTTATTGTGTCTTTCGTTTGTCCCGTCTGTGTACGCGTACGTCTATTGCCACTGTCGTGAGTAGAGGCCGCAGAAGTATAGCCTACCCCACTCCCTGCTCTCGACACGCTGTCCGTCCTGTCTCGTCTCGGAAGGTGCAGTGTTGCCTTGTCCGTATTTTTTTACAGTCGTACCCCTGACGGAGTACGACTATCGGTGTTTGTTTTTATTTGTTGTGTTTTGTCCATGTTGTTCCCACGAGTAGTCAGGAATGGGCGTCCGCCCCCACAGAGCCTGATTGTGAGGGTAAGGCCTCATACTATGAGGTTTCGCCCGGTACCCCATAGGCATCGTGCGCGACACTGTACCCCAGTGTCATCCAGCCCTCGGCACGCTGGCTCCCACCTTGGCTTGGGCAAAGCTGGTCCCCGACGGGGATTTGGTCCACCTGAGCCGGTTTTTACGTCAGACCGGTTGTTGATGTTGTTGTAAGAGAGAAAGAGTATCTTAAACGAATATACATAATAGCGTGTCACTTTGAAAAATTCCTATCTAATTGTCTGATTTACTGTTGCTGCTGTTGTACTATTCTAACAACTCAGTCATGGTGACGGTGGTTATGGTAAACGCTCTTTGATCGCACAATTGAGACAGTTTATATTGAAGCGTAAGCCGTTGTTGTCGAGGTCGCGATGGGGGAGCAGCAATTTACAGATCACGCAATGGGATCTTTCGACGTAAAAGGTTATCCGTGAGATTAGCGGCATGCTGTGTGAGTGTCATCCGCGCGATTTCGGTGATGCGTATAATATTAGACTGTTTAATAATGAACTGATTAATTCGGTGTTGCGTGTTTTTCGTTGACGCGAGTGGCTGAATGAGCCTGCTATGCACCCCATACTCAGTGGAAGACGTACGTAATATACTGAACGATTTATTTACTTTATTTTATTCCTTTTATTTTACGAGATTCTTATATAGTTTGACGATATGAAGAAGGAGAAATGGAAGCCGACATCTATGATTTCAATAAAAAAAGTAACACCGATTCAGATAAACATTGCAGGGATGACAATGGTGACAGCGCTGCGAGGAATAGTTGGATAAATTTTACTCAGCCGTTCTACGTATATACCATAAATCCACTTTAGCCAATAAATAGTCTTTTCATGGTCGGTCCTACGGAAGAATGAGATATGGCCGTTGCAATTCCTTCGTGACGATGCAGTTCATGCAACGATACCGATGGCAATGCAGACGAAGAAAAAAGAAGAAAAAGATGCACAGGAGGAGGAGGAGGAGGAGGAGGAGGGGGAGGAGGAGGAGGAAGAGGAGGAGGACGCGGTAGATTCAGGTAAGCTTTTTGATGACACAATCACGATTGGAACGAACAAAAAATATATGGGGATAGTAACAGTAAGAACGAAAAAATAAGGTACCAGTCGGACCCAAACGTTTTTTTGCATTGCATGATTCGCTGTATCGAGATTGCCGAGTTGGTTTACGAAATGCGTCGGCGAGATTTACGGGTTCGGTCGATGGGTTCGAGGACTAGAAGTAAATATAAGTTCGTGATTCATACGCTACATAATTTATAAACACGGTTCATAACTAGCATAGAAAAAAATTAAAAAATCTAATTCATTTTTTATTTATGCTTTCAGGTGGGCAGACTGGCGGTGGAAGGACTGCGATCTAGAAAGACAATATTTTACCACCTGATGGATGCTTTGCAGTACACAATGAGAAGAGGCGATATTTTTCACGCTTTAGGAAGCAGGGACAGGAATTAGATTTTGATTTCTGCCAACCAGTGGACGGTGTTGATCATTTGACTTGGTTCGTGGGTGGTGTGCAATATACTCTTACGCATCTTTACTATCTTTTGCACAAGGAACTGTATGGCTATCATTTTGATCAGCGGGTAAAATCATTCCAGACGATATATGGCAATTAATAAATAATGTAGTTCAGAGCTTGCATTAATTTCGAATACACAATGGCACCTGAAGAATGACGATATGTATATCACGAAACGTGGATACTAAGTAATAGTAATAATAAATGCCTCCAATACTGTCTGCATTACACAGACGATGGTGTCAAATCCCGAATGGACTTTGAGGAACGCTATATACAGCAGCGATAGAACTCATACGTAATGAGGAGATAACGACGCTACGTAGAATATGCGGGGTACGCGAGATTTAACTCTTTTAGTAGCACTTGGTTCTCGAGGGTATAGCCAACGTCGTTGCGAAGCAAAAGGTAAAATTAGTTATACGCTCTTTATTCTCTATTACGAGCGTCCTCACCGCTACGAGCCAATATTGGATCTTGCTGATGCACTAGGTAGTTAGGGATGCTAACTACCTAGTGCAGGTAGGGGGTGACTCTGGATACAAATATGACTTTCTGGCCTCACATACGAAAGACAGCCCAAAAGGCGGCCGAAAGGGTGGCGTCCTTAAGTCGCCTAATGGCACACATGAACGGACTGAGACCGGGAAAACGGAGACTTCTAATGTCGACGACCGACTCGATCCCTCTCTACGGCGCGGAGATCTGGGCAGATTCCTTAGGGACGAAAAAATACTGCCACGCAATGATGACAGTACAAAGACGGAGTGCTCTGAGGATCGCCTGCTCCTACCGGACAGTCTCAGCAGAGCCCGTGCTGGTGGTAGTGGGCGATATCCCCATAGATCTGCTTGCGGTCGAGCGCAATAGGATTTATGAAAGGACTGATGGCCTGAGACGACAGGACGCGGCAAAGACAAAAAGAGACAGGACGATAAAGACATGGCAAGAATGTTACACAGACGGAAAAACGGACAACTGTACAAGACGACTGATAAAGGACCTAAGACCGTGGATCGAACGGCACTTTGGGGACGTTAACTTTTACGTCACCCAACTACTGACGGGACACGGTTATTTCAGACGGTACCCAGACGCTACACAACATAGACAAAATATGGACACCAGACTGCACTTACTGCGGACACGAATGAGACGATGTGCAGCATACGTTTTTTGCGTTACGACAGAACTACGACAAAGACTGGAGGCAACCTCGAATCGTCATCACCCTCGACAACATTGTCGAGGTGATGCTTCGGGGAAAAAGAACAGTGACAACTGATTGCCACTTACAGAGACGATTTTGCGACGAAAAAACGCAGACGGCTGCCTCACATGACAGACCCGACTTGACAAACTTGTACCACGCTTGCTTACAAGAAGTTTCTGATCGATTCATTTGAGTTGCAATTGAAGAAAATGTCTCATTTTGCTTCCGTAGAGACACGATTAGTTTTCGTTCAGTTGATGACAAATTACGGGCTTTACCCATACTCTTTTCGTACGTAATTAAACTAAAGACACTGGATGATACACCACAAACTATTTACAGTATTAATATATCAAATTATTGCGTGGATCGACTACGGGTATCTTGTTCGACAGATCGTCTTAAACTAATGTCCGCTGTTTACAGATGGTTGGAAGAAAAAAAAATTGTATAATCTATATTGTTTACATTTGACGACCGAGACTTCTACATTATGAAGGTCAAACGTACACATGTATTGTAAAAAAAAACAACAAGCCGAAAGAAACGTTAGTACTTGTATGACAGATCTATGAACCAAATTGTAATTCATCGTCTTAAACTTTTGTCCGCTACTGTAAATCAATTCTCGAATCAATGGTAAGCATCTGACTAAAATCACAGAGTAAAGTCTCATTTAAACTAAACCTTAATATATAACAAAAAGCTAAATCATAGAAGTCTCTGTAAGCTTAACGGGTGATAATATGATCAACAGGCTCCACATAAAAAACATAGTGAAGCTCCAATAGATCGTAACTGGCTATGAACAGTCTCTCAGACTTACCAAAAGATTTTATTTTATCTTCATCATGAATTATAAGAACATCCATACATGTGTCAGAAGTAGCCTTATGATGAGTAGTATTCGAATCGACAATGTGCAGAGAGTTAAAGAACACTAACAGACGCAGGTAATTTGATTCATAATTATTAATAGCCAAATCACAGTTTTGATCACCCGCAATAATCATATTATTATACGCATGCGAAAATAAGATGAGGATTGCGTAACATCGCCTAGCATTTGACCTTTCGGTCATTTATATACAGAAGTTTGTGATTTATGTCAACTCTCTTGTGAGAAGGCTGTACCTCGGGTAGACCCCATACCAGCACTGTTAACTCACGTCCGGTGGTCGACGGACAATTATGTAATCTTGACCTACCATCAAAGCCACAAAACCTTTTGCCCGACAGAGTCCAATCCATTTAAAGGTTGTCCACGGCATAGCCGTGGGGCTGCAAAAACCTCCCTGTCTCCCAATTAGTCCGAAGACTTACCGTCTCGCTTGGTGAGCACCCGAGCTTACACCATGGCGGGGTTGCTACTACCCGTACAGAAAAGACGTTCACCCAGGGCAAGCAACCACAAAACACTTGACGTACTCCCGACCTTCTCCAGCGACATGTACAGAGTCTGGTACAACGTACTCCTGACACTGGTACAGCAGCCTTCACAAGCCGCAGACCTCCTCCAGCAGCACGTACTCCTGAGCCCGGTACAGCGTACTCCTGGCTCCGTATGGCTGCCTTTGAAGGCCTGGTACACAAGATCATTATGGCTGCGATCTGGGTAGGCACAGTCCACCATCTGTGTGCGCCGTATCATTTATATACAATGTAATGCGGCAAGATATTCGAGCAATGCGTCCTCCTCGCAGGACAGCTGCCAGCATGATCTCACCGGGCTTTTGGGAACGATCGCCGTACTTTATTTAATTATTTATATTTTTTTGTATTGTTATATTTCAATTTGTACGACCGGGTGGATGGAGAAAGAGAAAGAGGATGAGCACACCACATCCATCGATTGCTGGCTTCGGGATCCGACATTTTACATAGACAGCCATTTTACAAATTTCTCTGTCGGAATATACAGCCGTCCCTCTCGACGTTTATCTACAAACAACACGCTGCTATCTATCTTCAGCTATCATCTACTAACAGCAACCAAGTTACCGTATGGGGTTGATCTGCCGGACTGAGCTACTCATCGTATTATCTGTTGCTAATTTATGCGTTGTCCAGCTGAGGCGCTAGTCGCGGGCATCGAAGCGACACCGATTCCCCAATTAACCGAGTTCAGCTCGTTAGGAAAGGATCATAGTTCATGGGCACGCGTGCCGCCAGGTCCTCGAGGCTTTTTCCTGGTGACCGTCGAGCTAGTAGGACGTGGCAAGGACTATACCTTGGTCCCGCTCTATCTCTGTATTTGTTAGAATCTTTGGTCGAGTCGTTGGTACTGTAATATGTCATTGGCAATAAAGGAGAATCGAATTGAGGAAGGAATATTGCGAGACCACTGGGGAATTTTCTTGGACGGACATCGAACATCGCAGCAGCATCGTGCCGGTGAGCTCTCTTTCTATCCACGGTCTTTCGGTATTATTTTATTGATTGAGGACTAACAAGTCTATTCGAGCTTGGTCATAGCCGTGACTTCTGGATACCGTGCATAGAATATAAATTTGTATCGGGTTCGGCTGCGTCCGGTAGAGTGTAATGTGGAGATCGTTTAGCGGTTAGAGCCGGGAAGAAGTGTTGCGTCCTGACGTAACCATGCTCCAATATCTATCTTTCTTTTAAAGAAGATCATAAACCTGCATCGTTGTCGAGTCCTATAGCTACCAGAGATTATACAGGTATAATGACGGCGGGAGGGGTGAGGCCTGCAGGTACGCTGGGGCAGGGCAGTGGGGACACATGGTGCGCGCCAGGAATGGACGGCCAGGTTCATCACTGTAATTGACAACGAAAAACCAAGAGTTGGTAGGCCACTGCCCCACTCTAAACGGCCAGCGTAGAGGGACTTGAATCTCGTATCAAGAGTTTTCCCTCTACTGCCGGTGGATATCATTGGCGGCGCGTGTCATCGAAATCTTTAATTGATTCATGTCCGCGTGTTCTATTGGTGACTGTCGGGTGGTCGCTTCCTTCCCCCGTCATATACCGTATCTGGCTCACGAAGATAGACTAACTGCCGTGGCAACCTTTTCGTTGCTTTAAAAGTCCCTAGATGCTACGACGAATGATGCAATAAACAAAAATATTACACAAAGATAGACTAACTGCCGTGGCAACGTTTTCATTGCTTTGAGAGTCCCTAGATGCTACGACGAATGATGCAATAAACAGGAATATTACACGAAGATAGACTAACTGACGTAGCAGCGTTTTCGTTGCTTCGGAAGTTCTTATATCCGATGACGAATAATGCAATGAACAAGAATATTACACGAAGACCTATGTCTTATTAATAGTATTGATAGGAAATTGGAATTTGTTTTTGATTACAGAACACCAAAAGCCCAAAAGGCATTTCTTCAGAATCTCTGAACGTTTAAATATAAATTTAAACACAATCGTAGCAAAGATTTGGACTTCTTATGAAGTAAATATTTAAACTATGGTATATATATATATATTTAATAAGTAAATCAATAATTTAAAAGGAACAAACCATTTAAACGGAAGTTCGATATAAGAGCTAAACAATAATATCATACAGATAATCAGCGTTAAAATAGGATAGAATAAGAAAAAACGATTCATATTGTAGATGGTAAAGATGACTCGAAGCTCGGGTCGCACCCGAGACGATGCCGTCTTTCCCGTCTCTCTCTGTGTTAACACCATAAGACGAGGAGTGTTCCCTCGCAACAATACATATTTATAAAACACATACTTTGTGACTCAGTGTGAATGTAAGCAGCCTTTTGATATAGAATCATGTGGACTGATGAACAATTTTGAGCTAAAATTATGATAGGAACTCAGAAGAGAAATGCTTACTTAAAAGGATACAAGAAATAATTGCAAATATGAAAATTTAACATTATAGAAAATTGAAAAGCCAATATATTGTTTTAACTAAACAATTAAAATCATGAGAGGATATGAAAACCATAGACAGTTTGTTACTATAGTAGTTATATATGCCCATTTACGTTACACATTATTAAGAATTAAAATAAGTTTAACATTATCGAAGAACTATATTCGGTATTAGTCATAAAAGGGACAGCGGAAGCGACTCGGATCTACAGCGCAGCGTGGCCCGAAACCCTCGACACCTAGCTGCCTGAACGAGGCGCTTTTCTCTCTCTCTCTCTCTCTCTCTCTCTCTCTCTCTCTCTCTTTCTTTCGTTTTCTCTCTCTCTATCTTTACGCGTGCCACCGAAGCAAGGAATAATCCGCGACATGTGGTATCGCCTCACATGCAACTCAAGAAAAGAATCAAAACGACGATGACGTCACAGCTAGAAGGAAAAAAAATGAATCATCGATAAAGTCCAAAGTCCGAGTTCTATTATAATCCCCGCATAGAAAATTAAGCCCTCCAGGACCTATATAAGGACGGGAAAAAGCCCGAAAAAAGGCAGTTGTAGTTAACAGTTAATAGTTGATAGTTCATAGTACAGTCAGTCGCCGAGCAGTCAGTAGACAGCCCATTGGCGATAATTACCGCGGAGGAACCCCACCCTGTGGAGTCAGCCAAAGTCCAGAGTGAGTACTGAAAATAAAAACGGTCGAACGGTCTAAGTTCAGTTCGAATGTACTTTTTCTCAGTTTTAATCATACGGAATTTATCTAAAGTTTAGAAGAAATTGAATTTAATAGTTTTCTGCCGTTTTTGTACAAGTCCACACTGTTTATTTCGTTATACTGTTTTATCGAACCACAAGTATCGCGTTAAGTATATTGTGTCAAGAAATAACGATCGCTCGCGCACGGTAATAGCGAACGTACGTGTATCAATTATTCGGTTATTTGAATAAAATCTAACAGCTTCACGATTCATCGAGTATAACGATTTCTTTTACAAACGGTTGCTATTAATTTTCCCTTCCCCACATCGGTTACCGGCGAAACAACTTCACCAGAAAAAGCAAACGTAAGTACCAACCCAATTTTTCTAATTAATTTTATCTGACATTTCCGTAAATTTTTCCCCAAGTGAAAGTAACCTACCACTTCCCTTCCCACCTAAAATCCCTTCCTCCGCGGGGTAATTTATCAATTTAGTTTATCGAGACGAGTGACGGGTTAACGCGAATAATCAACGAGCATTCTCAGCCCTGTCCCGAGTAATTTTCCGAAAGGTTAGACTCAAAAGGGGGCTTGCGTCTTCGGTGTTTCTTGTCAGGTGTGGTAAAGGGAGAATTCATTCTCCTTGACCAGAGTACGGAAAACTCACGCCGAAACGCCTCACACGTCTTAAATTTGTCGGTTTTTGTAAAAACACCGCGCGGATTTGACGTAACAGAAGTCATTTCGTTTCTTACAAGGAAGGATAGTTTGGTGTCCCCCTCCGATTTTGATGAAACTCACGTATGTTGTAGAGTATCGAAAACTAAAACATACCAATTTTTTTTTATCGGCTGAAAAATATTTCTAAGGGGTGAAATCCCTCTTCAAAATTAGCATGTCGAGGGATGATTTTGCAGTTTCACCCAGAAGGCGTCAACCGATTTTAATGAAACAAAAACCAAAATATTCCTCTGTGAAGACAATAAAAATTCTACGTGAAGTTGAAGAAAAAAAATCACTTGCAGAGGTAAACCACCCCCTGATTTTTCAATTTTCCACCCTACACAAAAAACTAACCCACCAAATTGAACAGAACATGTACCATTTGGAAGGGCAAGTTAAAATAATGTTAACGTATTTTTGCACATTAACACTGTTCAGTTTTCACGCCTACCAAGTACGCACTCAACTCATGCACACGCTACAGTCACAATCATCTGACGCCTCGCGTCATATGGTATAGCTCGCAGGTATGCTATATCGATTTATCGACCGCGCACTCATGCATATTGTCCATCTGCTCACATCCTCGATCGAAGCTCACTCAAGCGGCCAACGCTGTTAGCGTGGCCCCATCAGCAAGGCCACTCACAAGGCTCGCCTTCCATCGCTGACAGCGAATCACAAGCAAGCTGTGACGTCCGTCCGTCTTCTTGATACTCTGCCTCGTGGTCGACGGATGTGGCCATTGTTCTCACTCGAGTCGCTCGCAGTACACGTTCCCGCGTAAACTCACAGAGATATTCACTCGTTCTAATCACTTTAGTGCGCATTCATTACTATAGTGTAGTACATTCTTGGTTAAATCACCCAGGTTTCAACTCAGTGTTAGTGAAAATCACAGGAGATCACCAGAACTATAGAACCAATCACATAAAAGTCAACGGCGTGGTTCGCTCGTTGACTGCATAGACGCCATTCTGCCTAGCACCGATCATCGGCGTCCGGACTCTCATCAGCCTGCCGTGTGGCTTTACTCGAGCTCTACAACCAGACCGTATCACCAGGATCAACCCCACGGAATCAACAAGGCAACTCAGAGGCCTGAGAACCTACTCACCAACAGTACATCAACACGCAGGCCAGACCAATCACAGTATATATTTGTCATATTCAACAGGTATTTTTCATGCAACCAATGTCAAATAATTTAAATAAACATTGAATTTATTATTGTTCATTACTGAGTGCTTTAATTATTTATACTTGTCACCAGGATCCTTAATCGTACTATTCGCATCTGTCACTCGACATGCTACGTGTGAATGTATCGACTTGCTACCTGTCGATAGATTAAATATAATGTACTCATACTCAATATCATACGATTTGTGGTCGTTCGAGCCGGATCCTGGTCAAATATATAAATTTATGCCTCGATAGTCACATAAATCACCAATCAGCACATGTAATACAATACAGATTGCACAACTCAGCATGCATCGACACAAGACAATGCTCAACAATAATAAAATACTCACCCAAGTGCGCTAATCATTTATTGTAAACTAGTCAACAGGCTCAACCAGTTTAGATCATGGCTGACGATAAGAAAGCGCTGTCTAACCAAAGCAAATCCTCGCAGAAAGGCGACTCACATGATGGTAATGTGGAAGTGACCGATGGTGCAACAGACGTTATCGATTCACTCAATGTCCGACCCACGGTACAGATACCACGCACCAGATCGCCATCACCAAGCATCAATCAAGCTAACCTCATGGACTATAAGGTTGCATCACAGCATGCGAGGATAGCAATGATCAATCAGTTGCACGATCACCTCTAAAACTCACCAGGCTGCGTTTTCGAAGAATTCAACGGCCATTTGGAGATTTTAAATCGCACTTGGGAGTGTTTTTGTAATGAACATAATCAAATGTGAGAAACATGTAAACGTGCTTTTCTCACTCACCCTTATGTTACAGATAAGGTGCACGAATCAGGCTTTGGCAGTTATTTCAAGGCACTCACAATCATCCTGCGAGAGGAGGCAATCGCAAAAACTGAAGAGACCACATCAACCAGAGCTGATCAATAGAGTCAATCAAGTCAGCACAGATCAACATTGCCAAAAATCAAGTTGCCGGAGTTTGACGGCAACTTTACAAAGTGGCTGGCATTTAGAGACTTGTTTGCCTCGATGGTGGTCGACAATGAACAAATCAGTGATGTAGAAAAACTTCACTACTTAAAGATCAGCCTCAAAGGATCAGCCGCTCAACTGATCTCCAATGTGCCGATCAACAATGATTCATTCAACTCATCGTGGCAAATAATCGAAGACAGATTTAACATCAAGGAAAGACTCATCCTGTCTTATGTTGAGAAACTCCTTAGCAATACTCGACCAGTGGCGAAAACTGCAGCCGCACTCAACACATTAATCAGCTCAATGAAAGAGATAATCAACGCACTCAACGTTCTCGGAGTTGATACAGAATCTTGGAATTATCAAGTCATCTCCACCGCACGCTTCTTCGACGAGCTGCTCGATACCTGCAACATCCACGCGTTCGAGTCCGTATATGGAAAACTCCATGACAGGAACCGGCAGCATACTTGCTAGAGGATCCGGATGAAATAGGTGAGACCAGTCGATGTAAATAGTTTCGCCGAAATCGACTAGCAACACCTCGCAGTACCCATCAAAGTCCGGGTAAACCACTTCCCCGCGGACAACGTTATTGAAACGAGGCACAATACAGGACATGCCGATATGCAACTCCCCAAGTTCAATGGGTCTTCCACGACGTTCCACTGAATACACACTACGTAGGAGTTCTTCCAGCTCGTCGTATGCATCGCACATTTCCTGCGTACGCAGAAACACACTCATTACACTCTCGACAAACATTAATCGGCACCAAAACGCGTCGCTTAAAATCTCCTTGCCGTATCGTGGATACATATTGCTTTTTATTGTTTCCAAGCAGGATGCCAAAGACAGACTAAATGTTCGGAACGCTACTAGAGAGTATCACGGGCATAAAGATAACAGCCTCCTATGAATCATAACTAGGTATCCATCACTTTGAATGCAACGAAAGAGGTTTTCGAGCATGCATAGTGTTGAGAATCCGTCCGGATGACACTTGACCGATCTGTGAATGTATTGAAACGGGATGAGAACTCACTCAGGCAAGAGGAAAATAACCAGACACATAGATGTTATGCTGAGGAAGCGGTTTATTTCTGCCTTCCTTCGCAGTATTCAAAATACAATTTCAAACAACACCAGTTTAATAAAATAATTGAAAATTCATACCAAAAAAGCTTTAATTTAGAAAATTGTCCAAAATGTAAATTTAGTTAAAATACAAAATTATAAAATTAAACAATCAAATAGAATTTTAGAATGATAATGTGAGCAGCACACAATTATATTGATTGTGTGCTGAATGTAATTTTGAGACAGCGGTGCGTGCAACGCAGTCAGGACTACGCAGCACGACACGCCGATGCTACTGAGTGTAATTCACTGCATCCACTCAGCACTGTATTGCAGAGTGGTTGCAATGAATGAATGAGAGCACTTCCAACTAACGTTGCTTGAGTGCAGTAATTTTGTGTGAGACCAGCTACGCAGTCAACACTGCGTAGCACAATACAACACAGAATGAGGCTGTATAGTTGAGCAAAAAATATTCACTGTACTTTCCCAGCAGATTTACTGGGGGAAAATACAGTGAATATGAGGCACATGCTTAATTATATTAATTAAGCCGGCAAAATAACATGAGGAGAACGTGGTACAGTATGTGCTGCAACGCACGCCACAAGTGAAACCCAGTGCTGATGTACCATTTTCTCCTCTCTGACAGTGAATTAATACATAATTATGCCAGAGCACTCTTACCTTGAGCAATAAGTCCTGAAGAGCGAGAGGTTGAGCGAGTCCGATGAATAATGTCCGTGGAAAAAGCCTGAGAGTCCTATGGATGCGCGTGCTGACCAGTGGATGTGTAGCGAAAAAGTGCCAAATTCCCAAGATGGCTGCGAGTATGAAAGTTTCGTTGGGCGCTGGAGTCAGTTGAGCGAGATAGCCGGTGAGCGAAACCGAAGTCAAGCGAGAGAGACATCCTCTCGCTCGAGGCGGCGTGCCAACGAGGCACATCCTCGGCTTCGCGAAGCCCATGCCTCGGCTATCTTCGACTCAACCGAACAACGCGTGGTAGAGCAGCGCAACAGGTAGGCGCTCGACGATTATCGATCGCCGTGCGCCAGCTGATTTTCCAACACATAGCCCTGCGCTATGCTCCTCGCAAAGTGCTTGCTCTGCAGTAAAAGATATAGAATATGATCCCTCACAGAGAGAGAGAGAGAGAGAGAGAGAGAGAGAGAGAGAGAGAGAGAAAGACTTCAATTATTATGCTATAAAAATAAGAGACACAGTAAAATCAGATATTTTTAAATTAACCAATATTTTATGGAAAGCACTTTATACATTGACCGTCGTATGCAACAGCCCTGCAAACACGGTCATCCACGCTCGGAGATTCTTTCACCGTTAATTTTATTTTTATCGCTATATGGAATTAATTTGTATTATCGCTCGTAATATTACTTTTAAATTATTTTTCGCTGTGGACGTTGTCATCATAGTGTACTTCTGAAAAAAGAACGAAACAACTATTTAATTGAGCGCACTGATCAATAAAAAACATCGTGTACAGAATAATCGATATTGTCTTACCTCATATGCCACGACTCATTATACAAAGTTGGCAGCGTTGATGATCTTCGGCCACCGACGACAACTGCGGATGAGTATGTCGGGTGGCACTTTTCTTTCCCGAAGTTAGCTCTATCTGTACAGTATATGTATCTTCCTTTCGCTCTCCATGACACAAATAACGAACCGTCGGTGTCGGCTCATATGCAGGGGCTGCTCGCTCTGGAAAACATTATTTTTTTAATTAAAAATAAAAATCACATGATTTAAAATTATTTTATATTTTTTACTTACCAAGCTCCGCTGCTTTGCTGCTAATCGACATTGGCACGTATTCCATGATCTGCTGTGTTAATAAAACAGAGACGAGCGATCCGTCTTCTTTCTAGCGCAGACCTTTGCTGATGCTTCGGTTTTACGACTGTCTCTCTCTCTCTCTTTCTCTCTCTCTCTCACTGTGACTGACATCGGTGTATACTTTATAATATTTCGAGCGAAATGTACACTATATACAATTATTTACAACAGTTTCTTTATCACAAATAGCTGCACATACGTAGAATTATTGCGTTCGCAACGCAACACCCGATGCATGATCAGCGATATGACCACGAAACAGCACAATTATTTCGGACAAAATAATTTTCATAAACTCCGTATCCTCTGGCGTTAGCAAGATCGCGATGTGTTCGAGCGCTTCTTCAAAGAAGTCCTTGGAACCGATGATCTCATACGCTACTGCACGAGGCATTTCACTGGCAACTATCTTTTCACGGACATATGATACCACCTCGTTCATACACCTCTGAATCGTTTCACTTTTGCTCTGTAGAGCCTGCATATGAATATCAATTCTTCTACTTATTTCGACGAGCATATCAAATGTAGACCTCCAGATTCGATTCTCCAGATTCCTCTTGATTCTCGTATTCCTCATCAGCGCTACCGCTTATTTTACCAAATGACACAGATCTGTGCTGGTAACACGAGGTTAAGAGTGTGTAATGCGTTGTGTCCTCTATGCGGGTATTACACATTTTCTCGGCATCAGTCCCATGAGCTTCGAAATATTGTTGTACGCGAGAAAAATCACTTTTAAACACTCGCCACTCGTCCGCACCGAGTGTAATTCCAGTAAAAGTATTCGACAATATTTTCACCACCGGTGTAAGCGTACACGTAGAGTTCAACTCGAACCCGGCTACGATTATTTTACCAAATGATTTATTTAAACCGTACATAACGGGGTTCGCTATATACAGCGATATCGCATGAGGCTTAGCACCGTTATTTGCCAATTTTATTGCTTTCGTGTAGACTGTAACTTTTCGAATGAATCGTCGGTGGTGTTCATACTCCGTTTTATACAGATTTTCCCCACTACCTAACTGCATTGCCTCTTCTTTTGATACTGCAAATCATACGCCTGAAAATTGCTAGCCAATATCCTTTGATATTTGTCGCATTCTCCTCAACAGCCTAGTAACAGCAGCAGATATATCCCAAAACTCTTGCATACTCGCGCACACTTATGCGCACACGCACACATTGACATACAGATAATATGTACCATGAAAACTAAATAATATTCGTCGGTGAAATTTGATGATTTTCCTCATGGCCGAGTGCCTTGAAATTAGATGAAAACAATATGACTTTCATCAGCGAAACTCGATAACTAAGTACATCACCATCGCTAAATATTTCCCTAGGTCTTGCTTTTGTAAAGCGATCGCGTGCGGCCATCTTCTTGGTTAGTCGTATTCACTACATCGTTGCAGTATATGCAGAGAGAGAGAGAAAGAGAGAGAGAGAGAGAGAGAGCTTGTTAAAGGAATATATATAAAAGTGAGCCGCTTTGAAAATTCTCTAGTTAATTGTCTGATTTACTGTGATTACTACTACTACTACTACTACTACTACTACTTTAACAGCACAATCATGGTCAGAGTGGTAAAGCGCTCATTGATAAGAAAATTGATAGAGTTTATATTGAAGCGTAGACCGTCGTTGCGTTCGCGCTGGGGTAGAAGAAATTTACAGATCACCCTATGGGAACTTCCGACACAGGCGGTTGTTCGTAAAATTCGCGGTATGCTGTGCGAGTGTCATCAACGCGATTTAGTTGACGCGTATAATATTGGATTGTTTGATAATCAAATAATTATTGATTCGGTGGTGCGTGTTATTCGTCGACGAGGTTGGCTGAATGAGACTGCTCTGCAACCCATACTCAATGAAAGACGTAAGTAATATACAGCGCTAATTACTTTTATTTTATTTCCTTTATTTTATAAGATTTTTATATGGTTCGACGGTATGAGGACGCAGAAATGGGATCCGACACCTATGATTTCGATGAGGAGGGTAGAACCGATTCAGATGATCATAGAAGGGACAACGATGGCGACAGCACCGTAGGGAATCGCTGGATAAATTTTACCCAGCCATTCTGCGGTTATAAACCTACAAACGGTCTTTTCATGGCAGGCCCCTCGAGAGAACCAGATGAATCCGTCGCAGGCCCATCGCGACAATACAGTTCAAACGATGATGCCAACAGCAATACAGACAGCGAGGAAGAAGAAGAAGAAGAAGAAGAAGAAGAAGAGGAGGAGGAGGAGGAGGAGCAAGACGTAGACGATGACGACGAGGAGGAGAAGGAGGAAGAGGAGGAGGACCCTGTAGATTCAGGTAAGCTTTTAATAATACAACTACGCTGACAAAAATAAAAAAATTACGCAGATCATAATAGTAAAATGAAAAAGCAGGGTACGAGACGGACCCAAAGGTTTTTCGCTTTGCACGATTCACTGTGCCGAGACCGCCGACAATCGAGTTGGTTTACGAAATGCGTCGGCGGTTCCCGGGTGCAGTCGACGGATTCGAGGACTAGAAGCAAATATAAGTTTGTAATTCTTACGTTACACGAATTATATGCATAGTATATAGCCAGCGACAAACAAAAATTTAAAGTAAATTAAATAAAAATTCTAATAAATGGTTTAATTATGCCTGCAGGTGGACAGACTGGCGATGGAAGGACTGCTGCACGGGGTGGTGATATTTTGCCTCCTGGTGAACGTTTCGGTATCGACAACGAGCAGAGACGTTATTTTTCACGCTTTAGGATGCAGGGTCGAGAGACAGATTTTTATTTTCGTCAGCCACCGGTCGGTATCGATCATCTGACATGGTTCGAGGGAGGTGTACGAGATGTTCTCACATGTCTTACAGAATCGTGCGAAGGACATGATTATGTGGGTATGACTCTGAGCGTACCGTCTTTTGCGCAAGGACCTGTATGGTTATCATTTCGACCAGCTCGTGACATCGTTCCCGACGATATATGGCGACTTATTAATAGTGTAGCTCAGAGCGCGCGCGAATTTCGAATAGACGCTGGTACATGTAGAATGACGACATGTATAGTACGAGGCGTCGAAGGAGCTGGTGTGGGCACTAGGCTTACACACGAGTCTATAGCAAAAAAGTCAATTTTACGCATAAGTAATCGCGATAATTTGTGTCTACAACGATCCCTTGTCACTGCCCGAGCGCATGCCGAACGCGGTCAAATACGTGCGGGTGTGCTACACAGACGATGGTGTCAAATTCGGAACGGGCATCGAGGTGCGCAATATACAGCGGCGATAGAGCTCACACGTAATGCAGGGGTAACGACACCGTCTAGGGGGTGTGGTGCGCGCGAAATTCAGCTCTTTCAGGAGTACTTGGTTCACGAGGGTATAGCGATTGTTGTTTATGATCTTCTCACCTTCGGAAAACGCGTTCCGGCTCTGTACGATGGGCGAAAATACGTACTCACTGCAACAGGTAAAATTAATCATACACTCTTTATTCTCTATTACGAGCGTTCTCATCACTATCAACCGATATTAAAACTCGCCGGTGCGCTAGGTAGTCGGGGGTTCTGCACGCAATGTAATTCCAAGTATATTCGAGTACTCGAGCATCGATGTAGCTATCAATGTGCTCGATGTAAATCTACTTATTGCAACGCTAATAGAGACTCTCAGCCTGAGTATTGCGCAGACTGTAATCGTTCGTTCTTTGGTGCTTTTTGCCTCGCTCATCACAAGAGTGAGGGCTCCGCGGGTATCACGTCTCGTAAATATAGACGGTACAGCGTCTGTAACGCATTGAAAATCTGTAGAGGTTGCTCGCGTATGATTAAAACCACAGATAAAAAGATGCATGTATGTGGTATATCGTTTTGTACTACATGCAAACAAACGCGGCCGACTACGCATGCATGTTTTATAGCACCTCTTAAGAAATCAGATGCGCAAAAGGAGAAGAAAAAAGACAAGTCTTCAACGAGATTTTTATTTTATGATTTTGAGACGCAGCAACACGTGCAATTGCATGATGATAAATCGACACGAATTCACGAGCCGAATTTATGTGTCGCACAATGCGTATGTATGGCATGTGTGGATATCACAGATATAGAGACCGATTGTGCTAACTGTGGTAAACGTGAATTCGTGTTTATCGATGATCCTGTTGGGGATCTCGTAAAATTGGCATTATCGCAAAAATTTAAAAAGACCATCTGCATCGCCCATAATGCTAGAGGTTTCGACGCACAATTTATTCTACGGTATTTAATCGAGGTGCAAAAAACACAGCTGCCCTCTCTGATTATGAATGGTACGAAGATTGTCTCGATGAAAATTGGCGATGTCGTTTTTCTTGATAGTCTAAACTATTTACCCATGGCTCTTAGCGCTTTACCTAAGGCCTTTGGTTTCGCTGATGAGGTAGCAAAAGGTACATTTCCCCATTTATTTAACACACCGGAATATCAGAATTACTCAGGTCCTCTGCCGGCTTTGCATTTTTACTCACCCGATACCATGTTCTCAGCGGATCGCGAGCGCTTTTTAAAATGGTATGAGGAAGAATCGAGTCGCGTAGATTATAAATTTGATTTTGCGACGCAATTTGTGCAATATTGTCGTACAGATGTTACGGTTTTGAGACGAGCGTGTTTAGCTTTTCGAGAGTTACTTATACGTTGTGGGAGCGTGTGCCCCTTTACAGAAGCATGCACGATACCATCAGCATGTATGAGAGTATTTCGAAAGAATTTTCTACAGAAAGATCGCATTGCGGTGTTACCACCAGGAGGATATCGCTGGGGCGATAAGCGATCGCGCAAGGCCGTCGTATGGCTCGTATGGCTCGAGCGTGAGCTCAACTGCGTTATCGCTCATGCTGGACGCACGAGAGAGTATCGCCCTCCGGCCAGCCTACCGGCCGTGGACGGTTACTACGTGGATGCGGGGGTCCATCACGTTCTTCAATTTCATGGCTGCATTTGGCACGGATGTCCGCGATGTTATCGCGTGAATAGAGATGCCCAAACTTAATTCGGCGATACAATGGATGAGCGATACGAGCGTACCATTCTTATTTCCGGGCGAATCAGATCGAAAAGGTACACTCTAACCGAAATATGAGAAGGCGATTTTGACAGATTACTCGAGAATAACGAGAAAATGTCGATATACGTGAAAAATCACGCCATGGTCAAGCAGGCACCTCTCGAACCACGCGATGCATTCTTTGGCGGTCGAACGGAACATTTTGTAAGCTTGTACGACGTCGCGAATGGGGAGCAGATACGCTATGTGGATGTTTGCTCGCTGTATCCGTGGGTATGTAAGAATGGAAAATATCCCGTTGGACACCCGAAATTGTACGTAGGTGACGAGTGTCGAGAACTCGTAGGACTTGAAAACGATCTAAGTGTCGTCGAGGGTCTCGTGAAGTGTACCGTGCTGGCACCGCGCGATTTGTATATACCCGTACTGCCTGTTCGCATGCATGGGAAACTACTGTTCCCCCTGTGTAGAACGTGCTGTACAGATATGGACACATCCGAGGTTTGTACACACGATGACACGACTGAGCGAGCGTTTGACGGCACATGGGTCGTGGACGAACTGAGAAAAGCTGTGTCGCTCGGATATAAAGTGACGCGCATCTATGAAATTTGGCAATACGTTGTTACGCAGTATGACTCGACAACGCGACGAGGCGGTCATTTTGCCGAGTACATCGATACATTCCTAAAAATAAAACAGGAGGCGAGTGGTCCGCCAACAGAGTGTAACGATGACGAGGAAGCAATAGAGCGTTTTATAGCATTGTACAAGGAGTCTGAGGGTGTATATCTCGAGCGAAGTGCTTTGCAGCCAAATCCGGGTTTACGTTCACTAGCGAAATTGGCTCTTAATTCATTCTGGGGAAAGTTTGGTCAACGAGAGAATCTCACGAAAACCGTTATCGTCTTCACGCGCGCGGAGCTAATGAATTTACTAACGAGTCCGGAGATTGAGGTGACGGGGATGCTACCGGTTAATCACAAGATTATGTATGTAAACTATGAGAGCAACCGCGATGCTATTCAACCATCACCAACATCAAACGCCGTGATTGCAGCATACACGACGGCACAGGCACGCCTAAAATTATACAGTTATCTTAAGGGGCTCGGGCGACGAATATTGTACTGCGATACGCACTCCTGTATTTACGTGAGCCACCCCAGTGGTAACGAGTATGAGCCGCCAATCGGTCAATTTCTAGGAGATCTTACGGATGAATTAAGTGAATACGGGCCTGGTAGTTATATAACTTCGTTCGTTTCGGGTGGACCAAAATTTTACGCATACCTTGTTCGTAAACCCGACGGTACGATTATTGAAAAATGTAAAGTGAAGGGTATCACGCTAAACTTTGCGAGTAGCCGTCACGTAAATTATAACGCATTACGATCTTTTGTGACAGGAGCAAGGAGCGTACCTATTATTTCAAAATTCGACGCTATTCGACGTACGGAATTTCATCATGTAGTAACGCGTAAAGAAACGAAATCATGCGAGCCTGTTAACACGAAGCGAAAACGGCACGGGCTGTACTCTACTGTACCGTATGGCTATCGTGAAATACGCTAATTAGTATAACGCAAAAAAGTATATAGTTTTACGGCTGAATTCGCGATATTTAAAAATAATCTTTTTGTCCAATTTCATGTAACATATTTACTGTGTACAATACATTGAAAAAAATTGATTTATCATGTATAAAATCGTTATCGGATCGTTCTTTTTGTGCTGCTATTCGTAACAGTAGCTGCTATCCCTCTACCGTTCCCTTTTGTGCTGACTTTCTCATCGTTGATTCCTTTTGTCCCATCTTTCTTATCGAGTGTTTCCTTTTGTTCTGGCTTTCTCGTGCTACATCCGTGGATATAATATTGCTGTTTAGAATTTGATGATTCGTAAAATTTGTATATAGAGATGTATGCATAGTGAAATAAAAATGTTGCTTTATTTGTGAGAAATATAAAAATTATCGTTATTTAATATACATACAGCGTAAACACCAGCTTATACCGCGGGCCCGCGCCTCATCAGCTAGTGCAGGCGCGCCGCGTCTTATCAGCTCTTTAAGGCCGCGAAAATAGCTGATGCCGCGGGGTCGCCGCCGCCGCCGCCGCAGCCGCAGCCGCGGCATAAGCTTATTTAAGAGTCTGCTGATCGATTTTGATAGACACTCGTCGATATGGATACACGTTGGAAACATCCGTGGACAGCTGTGATAAGCGGTCCTACGGGATGTAGTAAAACATATTTTGTAAAAAAATTCTTTAAATACATGCGCGAAATGACGGATGTCCCGTTCGAGCGTATACTTTTTTATTACTCAGAGTGGCAGTCCGGGTATTCAGAGTACGGTGATAAAATCGAATTTCGCGAGGGTTTACCGCAAGCAGTAGACTACTCGAATGACGCAAGACCTAAACTTGTGGTCATTGACGATCTAATGCGCGAGGCATCTAACAATACTGTGGTCGATCTTTTCACCAAGGGTAGCCATCATAAAAATCTCAGAGTCATTTTCATCACGCAAAATCTCTTCCATCAGGGTCACGGGCAGCGCGATATCTCCTTAAACGCTAATTATATCGTTGTTTTCAAAAATCCGCGAGATCGCGCGCAAATTCAGCACCTAGCCCACCAGGTATGTCCCGAGAATCCGCGATTTCTGCAGGAAGTATATTTCGATGCAACAGCCGCACCGCACGGCTATCTATTATTCGACTAAAAACAATCGACGCCTGATAATTGTCGATTTCGCGCCTGTATATTTCCCGATGACCAATACCATTACGTTTACGTGCCTCAAAAAGCAATAAAAGTTCGCGATGCGTCGCGCGATGTACCAGTAATGCGCTTGTAATGGCGTTGCGCGGACCTCTCGATAAAAAGCAGATAATTATATTGCAAGCGTTGTGTTATCTGAAGCAAGAGCAACGACGTGCAATTTTGCGCAAAGCAGATGTAGCGCTTGTACGCTGTATATGCGAGTGTGCTCTAAACGTTTTACAGGGAAACGTGAGTCTGAACAGCGGGCAAAAGAATCATTTTCGGAGGCACGCGACAATTCTTCGACGACTAGCCGTTAAAAGAGGAAATTGGAGCGGTAAGAGGAAGATCATCGTCGAGCACTGTGTCGGATTTCTCAAGTTGCTTCTTGCGCCTGTCTTGGCCTACGCAAGACATGGAATATGCCAGAAAGATGGTACTTATTCCTCATGATAACATACATCGTCTCGCTGGACTCGCCACTACTGCTGCTGCTGCTACTACTACTACTACTACTACTAGTGCAGACCCGTTGCCTTCCGTACAGACTACCGGTACGCCATTATCGCGCCTCGACTCTGAGCTGAGTGAAATTCTAAACTCTCACTCGTACAAGAGCGAGAGAGAGAAGTGGATAGCGTACCAATAGGTTTTACAGCGTTATCTTCACATGGTCGAGTACGATAATGCCGTACCGAATATTTCATCAAAACGAAAAGTAGCAATACTCGATAGCCACGAGAATAAATCCGACGACGTTTTAATAAACAAAGTTAAATCTCGGCTCAATGACACACTTATTATCGATAGCGTACCAAAAAAATTTAAATCTAGAGCAATATCGTTGCTTCGCAATTTGCATCGCAGCGCCGTTGGTAAAAAAATGACATAAGATCGTAACGGCGTTGTTTCCATAGACGGTAGAAGAATTTCAAATTCCAATATCGTTGATCTTGTTAACGATGCTATGCGAGCTAGAAAACGCGAGAAACCCATCGGACGATCTCACTTTGCCAAACTCCTGCGAGCGATACAGATGCCTCGTGAATTTATCGGTAATCCCGCGTTACTACACGAGCCTACACCTACATCATCCTCGACACCACAGCGGCGTCTTATTTTACCGCGCGAAAACGATAGTAGCAGCAGCAACAGCAGCAACGGTAGCAACAACAACAACGACGACGAGGCCGAGACCGCACACTCAAACAGAGATTTAATGCTCACGGCTGAAAACGACATCATCGAGGGGGAGGAGGGGAATGAAGAAGAGGACGAACAATTGCAAAACTTCGCACAAGTAGAATATCGACCACCCACACAGTTAGAAAAGAAAAAGAAAAAGAATCCATTTAACTGGTCATCGCTAAAATTATGAAAATTCTTCAAAAAATCTATTATGACACCGCTCATCCTGCTTCCTATTCTCGAGCAAAAAATTTGGCCCAGGTGGATCGTGTGTAGCGCGAAAAAATGTTTTACCATGGCTCGAGACACAGGATTCATATAACATGCATCGCCTCGTACGACGACGATTTCCCCGTCGTACGTACAGTGTGAGTAATATAGACGATGTATGGGAGGCTGATTTTAGCTGATCTTCGCTCGATAGCCACGTACAACGATGGGTACGCGTATCTGCTTGTTGTTATTGATGTGTTGAGCAAATACGCGTGGGTCGAGGCTTTGCGTGACAAAACGAGCGCAAACGTGGCCCGCGGTCTCACACGCATACTCGCGCGCAGTAACAATCGTCGCCCGCAACAATTGCAAATTGATCGAGGCAAAGAATTTATCGGCGCACCGTTTCAGCAAATTCTCAAGAAAAAGAATATCGATTTTCGCGCTGCTCGTAACCCTGATATGAAAGACTCGATTGCCGAACGCTTTAATCGAACAATAAAAGAGCGAATGTGGCGCTACTTTACATACACGCGAAATAAGCGTTACATCGATGTTTTACAAAATTTTTTATATGCTTATAATCACACTAGACACAGCGGAACGCGTATTCCTCCGAGCGAAGTAACCCTCGAAAATGCCTCTATTGCCCGAGACAATTTAGCACGGCGTTACGAGCGTAACGCGAAAAAAATTAAAAAGCCTAAATACAGCGTCGGTGACTTGGTACGTATCAGTACAGCTAAAGCAGCTTTCGTGAAAGGATATGAGCGTGGTTGGAGTAACGAATTATTCAAGATCCAACGAATATCGGTGAATCGAGAGCCATTCGTGTATATTTTACACGATCTGAATAACGAGACTATCGACGGTATTTTCTACGAAGCAGAATTATCACGAGTACGAGTGCCTCCGTCATCTGAGAAGACGAAAGAGAAGAAGAGAACAAAGAAGAAGAAGAAGAAGAACGCTCGGGATCGTCGTCCGTGATAAATATGAGCTCCAAGGATAGCTCTTTCTTTGTCGTACTACCGAGCAACAGTAGTATGCAGTATTTTCCGGATAATACGACGACGAAATTTATTACAAAACTACCGCGTCAGATACGCCTGCACGGAGAATGGGCTGTTTCTCTTGTGGAAATTGCTTATCCGATGACTCTTTTACATGTTCCTACTGTAGAAAATCTCGTAACTTTTGAGGATGGTGATTATGATTTATCGGGTTTAAATCTTTTAACACGGAAGAGCGCTGATAGAGACCAAGTAGCACCTGGTGTATATCGCTCTATAGACGCTCTTTTGCAGAGTATAAATCAGCTACCTCACGTGGCCGATCATTTGCGCTTTAAATCGCTTCCGAGCGGGCAGGTCGAAGTGGCACGCGTATGCGACGATCTACGCTACCACGACTTTTGCGTATCGCCCGCTATCGCAAGGCTACTAGGATTCTCGGAAGAGGCTTGTAGGCCCGTAATGATAGAACCGCATTGCGAATACCCAGGGTCGAGGCCTGCATCTCTCACCGGTGCTATACCGGGCAGCATGTTTTTATACACAGATATCTGCGAGAGCTATATTACAGGCGATGTACAAACACCCCTCTTACGAGTTGTTCCTATTGATACTGATGACTGTCCGTATGGTTCGATAAAAATTGAATCGTTTCCAACGCCACGATATATACCTCTCTTGCGCAATAATTTACACACTATCGAGATCGATATAAGAGACGAATTTGGGGATCCTATACCATTCGAGCAGGGAACGTTGACTGTGACACTACATTTCAAAAGGTCCCACGATTGATTACACCACTATGGATGATATTGACAGTGATCCTTGGTTCGAAGCATAGCCGCATACGCAAATACCAAGGATTACTAATAACGGCTACTTACACCACATATATTTATATATCGATTGGCTCTAAACTAAGTGAGAAGATGTTCTTTTTCGAGAAAATTCTACAACTATATGGTGTCTGTGTTTGCACAGCCTTCAAGAGATGGAAAAGGGACAGTGCTACTAGAAACGGAAAAAAAACGAAGCATAGCCGCATACGCAAATACCGAGGATTACTAATAACGGCTACTTACACCACATATATTTAGATATTGACAGTGTGCAGCACGGATGGGGTCGTCGCGGGTACGGTGGTATTAGCCATGTTTATATCGGAACACCTAATCAGCGAGGACACGGTATCGGTAGCTTTCTCGGGGGCCTGTTTCGTCGAGTGTTACCACTTTTAAAGAAGGGCGCTAAAGCAGTTGGAAAAGAGGCGTTGCGCGCTGGTGTAAACGTAGCCGGTGATATCCTCGATAGAAATATAGCTGTGAAAGATGCTATTCGCGAGAGAGCGCGAGAATCAGGCAGTAATCGCAAACGCAAAGCCTCTGAAAAAATTGACACTCTCATGCGGGGGTCTGGTTATAAAAAGCGAAAAATTTCACGTACTCCTCATTCATCGAACGAACGTAAACCACGACGTATCCCTCGTAAAAATAAAAGTGTAATAAAGAGAAAAACAATAAAGAAGAAGAAGAATAATAAGAACAATAAGAAGAAGAAGACTCGTCAACGAACAGTTGCAGATATTTTTGGATAGCTGAAACAAGATGGCTGTTCTACATGCGCACTCGTGCGAGTGTCTTAAATCGGAACTTGAATTATTTTCACTCCCACCGACGCAAACTACTATCGAAGGCTCCAATTGGGTGTATTACAAACCAATATCTTCGCTAACAGATGATTCACCGATTGAATTCGTTATTCCCGGACAGGGTGATGAGTATATCGATCTCGCGCATACTATGCTTAGTCTGAGAGTGAAAATAACATCTCCTACCATTACGGAAATTGCCGTGGGCACATCGTCGAAAGTAAGTGCCGGCCCTGTAAACAATCTCTTGCATTTTATGTTTAATCAGGTGGTTGCATACCTGAATCAAAAATTAGTTTCACCTCCAAATAACGCTCACGCTTGTCGAGCGTACATAGAAACACTTTTGAATTACGGTCCAGCAGCAAAAAATTCGCATCTTACGAGCGTTCTCTGGGACGACGATACACCTGGAAAAATGGATGATATAACATCGGAAAATACGGGACTTGTGAAGAGAAAACAATTTTTAAATGTCGAAAAAACTGTAGACTTGCTCGGTCATCTACATTGCGATATATTCAATCAGGAGCGGTTCCTATTAAACGGTGTCGAGATGCGCCTATGGCTGGTTCGGTCTAGAGATTCATTTTGTCTTGTGGGTGATACAAAGAATGGTCAATGCGGCTTAAAGATTCTCGAGGCCTCGCTTCTCATTCGTAGAACAAAAATAGCTCCTGGTGTATTGCTCTCACATGCTAGAACTCTGGCAAAATCTACGGCTAAATATCCTCTTACGAGAGTCGAGGTAAAAGCCGTTTCAATACACTCGGGTGTTCATGGAGAGACTATCGATAATATCGTGTTAAGTCAGTTGCCAAAGCGTATAATTATCGGTTTTGTCGATAACAAAGCGTTTAACGGTGACTTCAGTATGAATCCGTTTAATTTCCAAAATTACAAGATAAATTATCTCTCGTTGTATGTAGATGGTGCTCGAATACCTTCGAAACCGTTACAACCTGATTTCACGAAGAATCATCTATATGTGGATGCTTTTCAAACGTTGTTTTCGAGAACTGGAATACATTTCTTGAACGACGGTAATTCGATCGATCGCGATAATTATAGCGATGGATACTGTCTGTTTGCTTTTGATTTGACACCCGATCTTTCGGCGAACAGCAATACACATTGGAATTTAATAAAGCACGGTAGTGTGAGAATAGAGGTACGATTTGAGGATGCGCTTGCTTCAACGATAAATTGTGTAGTCTACGGGGAATATGATAATGTCCTTGAAATTGATGCCTCTCGGCAGGTAATGGTGGATTTTACCGGATAAGCGAAAAATGTGCTGATGTCGGCATAAAATTATTTCGTGTTAAGACACGTAGAAGCGTGTCCGCGAGTAACTAATCAGTCGAACTCGGTCATCTGTACGGATTAGACGTGAAAATGGATATCGTCGTGGATATACAGGGAATGCGTGGTAAAGACTTGGAATTTATTCCGAAAGAAATTGCCGTGGTAGCAGTGGATAGACCGTACTCTGCTCATTGGATCGTTGCACCGCCGTGTCACTTTGCCGAATTACCACAGCAATCGAGAAACCAGAATAATTTTCTCTCAAAATATTTTCACGGTATGGAGTGGTACGAGAGCGATGTGAGCTGTAAACAGGTATACGCTAACTTGCGTGAAATTTCGCGAAAATCAAGACGCATCTATACGCGCGGTCACGAGAAGGCTATACTTCTTTGCGATATCACGAGTCGTGAAATTTCCAACCTGGAGGATGAAGAGGGCGCCCCATCGTACACATTTATGCCGAAATCTTTGCGAAAATGCTTCAGACACGCTATGATAAACGATACAGCGTCTTCGCATTGTGCAATGCGCCAGGCTTTCCAAATAAAAAATTGGCTTCGCGAGCATACATTTAAAGGAGAAACATACATGGATGTTTGGTCAGCAGACGAAGAGGAAGAGAATAAAAAAGAGGAGAAATCTTCATCATGTGGTCGTGACACGATCGACGACGCTGTGAAATAAATTTTGCATATATATACGTCTTTCAAAGCGTATCGGTCATCATTTAATCATTGACTATGTGTTCAGCATGAACACTAGACAAATCTACGAGAGTCTGCGGTATCTACCAATTTCAACCGTTGGCGTATACCCGGCTGACAGAATTCCTCGTGTATGGTCGTTACCAGCCGGACTCGTAGTTAACACGGATAACCACGACGGACCTGGAGAGCATTGGATCGCCATGTACGTTAACCATCATGGAAAAGGAATGTACTTTGATAGCTACGGGCTACCACCGATGATACCGCAACATCTCGCCCGACTACGAAGAAACTGCAAGTTCTATCGGTACGGCCTCAAGCAGCTACAAAGTAATACGTCGGATGTGTGTCGACAATTTTGCATCGTATTCCTACACCTTATGTCGTGCGGCTTCACCATGTCGCGATTTAATAATCTCTTTAGCGATAATGTAACGAAAAACGACAGACTAATAATAAAAAATGTATCCGGTAAATCTAGGCGACGACCTAGCGGCAGTTTTTGTGTGTCGGGTGATTTGTAGCACCAACAATAATGCCGTGTGTCTGCGGACGGATCTAATGTGCTCGGCATTGTGTGGACTGGAGGACAAACTATATAAATTATATATCGAGGAGCGCTCTGAGAGGAGACGATTTTTAACAAGTGACTTGTGCGCTGGAGTGTCCTGTGTGGTTGTACGGAATGAAAGGACTATGCGCGCGTTGATCATCGACATGGATGATGACGGGTACTGTGAGGTACTGCTGGTCGATTTCGAGGAATCGATATACATCGATTGGCAGCACCTATTTTACCCAGAGATCATTTAATTGACGAGGTCGGAAATCTAGATCCGATCGAAGCAGCGCGTGGTAATGATACGCTGATCGGAATACGGATGCCCACGCCCGACGGTGCCCAAGCTCCATGGGTGCGAGTAATCCGTATTACCCGTACGCGTAGCTGTGGTTTTTGAGTGAGTGAGTGCGTGAGTGAGTGAGTGTGTGAGCGAGAGAGAGAGAGAGAGAGAGAGAGAGAGAGAGAGAGAATGTATGTGTGTGTGTGTGCATATGTGTGTGTCCCGTCACTCTGGAGAGTCGTCACAGCTGCAGCCAGCACAAGGGTGAGTCAAATATTTTATTCCAAGTATGTGTACACCTATGCTCCATCTTACTCTTATCTCTACTCTTCCTTGTTCACCAAGGTACCCACACCACCTCACTTTACCATCTCCACGTTACCGATACTGGTCAAGCAGAGTGGGTAGCGCGGCGGTGGAAAAGTGAGGTGGGGGGGTTAGCCGCGTGGTGGGGGAAGGAGTGGGGATGGGAGTGGGATGGAGCAAAGGTGTACACATCCTACTAACGTTCCTGTGGACTGATTCCTCAGTAACGCTAACCCGGATTAACTCACACCCATCATGGTAGAAGGACTTTGTCAGGAACCGAGTGACAGCAATTCAAGAACTAACTCCAAACAGCGTATGGAGATTCGTTCCTGGCGAAGACAATCCAGCCGATTGTGCTTCAAGGGGCATCAGCATCTCCCAGCTCCAGAAGCACCTCCTGTGGTGGACAGGACCACAGTGGCTTACATGCGATCAATATTCATGGCCAACTCAACACTATCAACAAGACTCACAGACTCATCAGGAAGAGCGATCGTGGCCCGCACTCACAGTGGCAACAACTCAAGCCGTATATCATTGGGAGATGATATACAGACACTCTTCTCTCACTAGACTACTCAGAGTAACCGCAATATGCTTTCGAGTAAGTCAACTCATCAAGAAATTGCCAAACTCAACACTCTTTAACCCTCTCTCGCCACAAGATATTGAGAGAGCAAGAGTATTTTAGATCAAAGCAATTCAAGCAGCATATTTCTCAACAGAGCTCAAATTAATCACCATAGCTCATCTACCAACAGCTCATCCATTCAATCACCTGACTGCCTATATCGACACTCAAGACATCATTCGGGTTGGAGGAAGATTGACCAACTCACAATTGGAACTTGAGGCAATTCACCCAGCAATACTCCCACGATATTCTCACTTCACCACACTTATCATAGCAGATGCACATCACAAAACCATGCATGGAGGCACTTAACTCACCCTGAACTACACAAGGCAATCGTACTGGATTATTGGTGGTAGAGCTCCAGTACGGTCGCACATACTCAGCTGCATGAAGCGTGCTCGACAACGTGGCGTCAGAGCACAACAACTCATGGGTCAATTACCAACCAAGAAAGTCACACCAGCACGACCATTCTTCTACTCAGGTGTGGACTACGCTGGTCCACTGACCATCAAAACCTGGAAGGGTAGAGGCGCCAAACAACATAAAGGATGGCTGCGCATTTTCGTGTACTTCGTCACCTCGGCCTTGCATCTGGAGGCCGTGAGTGACTACTCAACTGATTCATTCATCGCTGCATTCAGACGATTCACTGGACGCAGAGGCATCTGCAACACTCTCTATAGTGATTGCGGCACAAACTTCATAGGAGCACATGCTACACTCACCAAACTTTTCACTCAAGGTACAACAGAATCACTCTCACTGCATTGCTCACTCACCAGCGACGGAATTACGTGGAAGTTGAACCCACCAGCAGCTCCACATATGGAAGGAAAATGGAAAGCAGCAGTCAAATCAGTGAAATATCACCTGAACCGAACAGTAGGAGAAATCGCACTCACGTTCGGGGAATTAACCACGTTGCTCATCCAGATCGAAGCAACGCTCAACTCACGACCACTGGAACCACTCACAAAAGACCCTGAAGATACTTCAGCACTCACACCAGCTCACTTTCTCATAGGAGAGCCACTCACAGCCATACCAGAGCCATCACTCACGGATCTGAACGTTCCTAGACTATCACGATGGCAACTAATACAACAAAGGCTTCAATATTTTTGGTCCAAATGGTCAACTCAATATCTCCAGCGCCAACTTTCTACATAAAAATGGCATCATCCATCGAACACCATCAAGATCGGTTCACTAGTACTGATCACTGATAAAAGGTCTCCACCATCAAAATGGCCTCTCGCCAGAGTCACTCATCTCTATCCAGGAAAGGATGGACTGACCAGAGTAGTGTCACTCAAAACTGCAACAACAACACTTGTCCGACTAATCAGCAAGCTCGCCATCTTACCAGCAAACTGAATGAAGAGCAGATCACACTCAATCATCAACACCGTTGCTGATGGCGGGCGGAATGTTCAGTTTTCGCACCTACCAAGCACACACTCAACTCATGCACACGCTACACTCACAATCATCTGACGCCTCGCGTCATATGGTATAGCTCACAGGTATGCTATATCGATTTATCGACCGCGCACTCAACCCCATTGTCAATCAGCTCACATCCTCGATCGAAGCTCAAGCGGCCAACGCTGCTAGCGTGGCCCCAGCGGAAAGACCACTCACAAGGCTCACTTTCCATCGCTGGCGGCGAATCACAACTCAAGCAAGCTGTGACGCACGTCCGCCCTCTTGATACACTGCCTCGTGGTCGACGGATGTGGCCATTGTTTTCACTGGAGTCGCTCGCTCTACAAGTTCTCGCGTAAACTCACGTAGATATTCATTAGTTCCACTCACGTTTGTGTACATTCAGTATTGTAGTGTATTCCATACTTAGCCAAATCACCCGTGTTTCAACTCAGTGTCAGTGCGAATCACCACAAATCAACAAAACTATTGCGACATTCACATAAACGTCAACGGCGTGGTTCGTCGTTGGCAGCAGAGACGCCATTTCAGCCTTGCATCGCTCGTTGGCGTTAGCCCACTCACCAGCCTGCCGTGTGGTTCAATAGAGCTCTACAATCAGACCATATTATCAGGATCAACCACACGGGATCAACAAGTCAACTCACCGGCCTGAGATCCCACTCACCGTCAGTACATCATCACATAGCCCAGACAAATCAATTTACATATTCTTGTTTTCTACAGGTATTTTTTATGCGATCACTGTTACTTAATTAAATAAACGTTCAATTATTATTGTTAATTACTGAGTGCATTTAATTAATTATACTTGTCACCAGGATCCGTAATCTTACTATTCGCATCTGTCACTCGACATGCTACGTGCGAATGCATCGATCTGCTACCCGTCGACAGATTACAAATACTCAAACGATACATGTTCACTGCACAGAGCATTATATTCATTGCCATTTATTGTGTGTTACTCAAGCTGACTAGGCGCTCACTCTGCGCACTTGTCAATCTCTCTTATAGTGCTCTGCCGCATCAGTTAGTTTTCATTCGAGAGTTGTTAATAATTTTATGTGAACCATTATCAAATACTTTAAACTCACTCACACTCATTAACATACAATAAGGAACCAAGGATAGACTATTCAGAAGGTCAACGGTGGAGAAGAACGTCGCCCCAGGGGACAACATGCCAACAAAAAAACTCTTCACCCCAGGAACGACAGCGCCATGGCCAAGATCGACTACAAGAACATCATCCTGTAAGTGGCAGTTACCTAAGAACATTATACAAAACCTGTCAGTCGAAGCCAGTAGGTTGCGTTTGTTTAAACGGGAAATTTTTTTTGCCTAAATACCTTTCGTGGGGTACACCATTGGAAAATTTTCTCGCAAGATTCCGTTTCACATTCGTGCTGGGAGATTATACGCAAGTGCTATATACCGAGAAATAGGGACGTGGAACGGAGACGCTGAGGAAATTCGCTTGAGTCGACCCTACCCAGTAAAGGGGTTAGCGTCACGACCGGCCTAAATGCGGCAATGGACGAAATTTCATACCGTACGCGTAGAGCGTTACAGAGGCTCACGCTGACGGAAAGGTTTCCCGTCGATGGACATGGCCACCAGCGAGAAAACCCCGACAAATATCACCGAGGCTATGGTAGATCCGGAAATTGAGAACTTGCGAAGTATAGACCGCATAGGGTATCTGACGGCTACTGAAACGAGAACGCGGCCACAACCGGATCGGGTAAGAGAGTGGTACGCGGCAGTTGACAACAGTCACAACGAAGTTGGGAAGGCCTGGCGCGAGCTCGAGAGAAAGCAGTGCGAATGAGAACAGGAGTGCAACGCGAAATTGCTCAGTGCAGCGTGCTAAAGATAGGTTGCCTGAAATCCGAGACCATTGTCGAGGACAGCAACGTGGATTTGTAGGGCGCAAGGAGGGGGGGGGGGGTAAGTTTGCTTTTCCGTCTAAGGCCAACGTTACATAGGAGATACCAGCGCTATTTATAGAACATTGGTTTTCCGGTGTAACAAACGACGTGCTACTAGGGGTCCATGGGCTGCTCCGGATTAAATTCATACGAAAGCACAAGGCAGATATCCTCAGCGGCGAGGTTTTGAAATTATACGGGCATGGTATGCTACTAGTGGATGGGATTACTAGCATCTTTCTGCTGCCGCGGAGTGAATCAATGACGTACGCGGCAACAAAAAGTAACTTCGTCCGACTAGTCTCCAAAGTGGAACTAGTTAAATAAGTGATCATGGGGTCATGTTTGATACCACCACGAAGTAACAGTTGCGAAGTAAGCCTCGTAAATGCTAAAGAGCACCTGGTAGATGTGAAATGTCCTACTCTGACACCCAAAGCGGTCGAGATCGCAGCAGTGAGTTACGGTTACGAGGTCTTGGCCGCCAAAGTATGCACCATCAGCGCAGAACGAGGGGACGACCGCCTCGCGAGACTACGAAGGGAGCTCGATACTGTGTATCTGAACAAGAGGGAACGCAAGTAGACAGAGTGAATTACGGCACAAAGCGGAGCACCAAGGAGACGGAGAGCGAGGAGAAGAAGGACAGAGACAACGATGCTATGCTGCACGGCCCGAGTCCAGCTAAAGCGAGAGAGGCACAGCCGGTAGAGCAAGAGATCGGGATAGTGGCGCAGCAAGCGGTGGGCAGTCCGAGCCAAGAAATCTCGGCCAGCCTACTACATAGGCGTGCTGAGGAAGCGAGGCACGGCGGGGACCGTAGCCCGAGACTCACCAGCAGCGCCCACGAGAACAACAATACAAAAGAGAGTATTGGCTGCCGTAGTGGCGTAGCTTGCCAGGAATACGTCGGCATGCGGATGGACGCTAGACATCACATCAGCAGCTGCGAAAGCTGTCAAGTAAATAAAATAAGGATAAAGGAACGTGTACCGATGGTCATAACGGACATCCCATCAAGGTCGTTCGGAAAGGTAGCAGTTTACATCGTATAGCCGCTATCGAAGAGCGTAACTGGAAAAAAGATTATACTTACGTTCCAGGACGACTTCACCAAGTATAGTGCAGCAATACCACTGCCAAACCAATAAGCTCTAACTGTAGCGAGGACATTGGGAAGGGAGCTGATTTGTCGACACGATACACCGGGAACAATACTGTCGGACGAGAGCACGAATTTGCTCAGCGCGACCTTTATAGAAATGTGCAGTCTACTGAAAGTTAAGAAAATTCAAACAACGGCGCATCATACGGAGTCAAAGGGCGCCCTAGAGCGATCGCACCGCTCCCTCGCCGAATATCTGAAAAATGTATTGGGTCTGGGAAAAAGTACGTGGCGTTTTTCCCGATAGATAGCATCAATTGCTAATAAGTCAGAAAACACATGCAGTGGTTCGAAAGTTGTTTGCGTTTGAAAATGGAGAAAAGTAATGAAAAATTGCGCAATATTTTGCAATATTATTACGACACAAGGAAGAACGCTGCGCAGGCTTGTGAAAAAATGTGTGCTGTGTACGGTGAAGGTACTTTATGAAAATCTGCTACGCGGAAATGGATCGCTCGCTTTCGTTCTGGTAATTTTTATGTGAAAGATGAGACACGGTCTGGTCGTCCAATCACTGAAAAATCTGATGAAATTCTTGAACAAGTCCAGCAAGATAAGCATATCAGCAGTGTCGATATTGGTATGGAGCTAGGCATTGAACACAAAACTGCTTTGAACCATTTATACAAAAATGGCTACAAAAAGAAGCTCGATGTATGGGTATGATAGACCGAATTACATCTGCGATGCGCTGCTGAAACGCCATGAAATCGAGTCATTTCTGAAACGTGTCATAATTGGTGTTGAAAAATGGATCACGTATGACAATCGGAAGCGTCAAAGATCGTTCACCATGAGCTACTTCCAGTTGGTCAGACGATTAAATCTCAGCTCTGTGGACAATTAGAGAGATTACGCGAAGCAATTGAAAGATTTTATAAGAATAGGCATACCATATGACTCAGTGATTTTGATCTTGAAAATTCATTTGGGTATGAGAAAGCTATCCGAAAGATGGGTGCCGCGTTTCACACACTTGACCAGAAACGTAATCGATTGCGCTTGCGCAAACGCAATCGTGTAACAACTTCGAAGGAGTGTTTGGCATTGTTCAACCGCGATCCGATGAGTTTTTGCGCCGTTCCATAAAGGTGGATGAAACATGGATTCACCGTAACACACCGGAGACCAAGCAGCAGTCGAAACAGTGGGTTACTCCGGGCGAATCGACTCCGAAGGAAGCCCAGGTGGGTCTGTCCGCCAACAAAGTCAGGGCGATTGTTTTTCAAACGAGAAAAACAATGAACGGTGAATACTACTTTCATCAAAAAGTTACCGGATGTTATTCATAAAATAGAAAATACAAATTTATTCATAAAAATCGATATGATCCCCTTTAAAGTACTCCCCATCGACTGCAACGTACTTACGCCAACGCTTGATCCAATCCTCGAAACACCGTTGGTATTTCGGTATGTCCATCAGAGACTTCGATTTTTTCATGATATTCTCTCGGGCGCAGTAAAGCGTTTGGCGAAGCGGTTTTTTAAGTCGGTTGTACAGGAAAAGTCGCAGGGAGCCAGATCAAGTGGATTCGAAGGCTGCTGGATAGTATTCGTGTTGTTTTGTTAAAAAACTCACGGATAAGGATCGCATTGTGCGACGATGCGTTATCGTGGTGCAAAATCCACGTGTCATACTCATACATCCACGTTTTGTCTCTAGTGATGATCCGTTTGATAAATGTTGGGTCGGATTCGGCCTTGGAAATCATGTCTTTCACGATTTCAACGCGGTCCTTTTATGCATGAAATTGAGGTCTTTCGGAACCAGTATTGCAGCGACACGTCTGAGGCCCAAATCACTTACCAAAATGTCTTGAGCGGATCCATAAGCGATGTTCAAGCCCTCTGCAAGCTCTCTGATGGCCAATTTGCGGTTTTCGGTATACATTTCTTTGATTTTATCGATGTTTTCATCGGTTTTCGACGTCAACGGCCAGCCACTGCGTTCGTCATCCTCGACCTACTCACGGCCACTTTTGAAGCGTTTGTACCACCGAAAAAGGTTTGATCTCGAAAGAGTATCGTTGCCGAAACACTTGTCGAACATTTCCAAGGTCTGCGGACCGTTAAATCCGTTTTTCACACTAAATTTAATGCAAACTCGTCAATGCATAGTTGATGCCATTTTCAAACATGTAAAAAATCGAAAACACGCACAAAGGTAGATGTACTCAGTACAGCGTAACTTTTACAAATATCAAGCTATGACGCTGAATTTGGAGGGAATTATCAATGACAAATGTGGTGACCTAGTAAATAAAATTCCAATCGGGTGACTGCCAACGCTACACGGTAGCCGGTCCTAAAACTTTTTGATCGATGTAGTATTATGCCAACTTATTCGACCGGTTTAACATCGATTTGAAGAAAACACGACCATATTTGGCCAAAAAGAAAGTGCTCTTCCACCAAGACAATGCACGGGTGCATCCTTGCGTAGTTGCCACGGTAAAATTCCATGAATTAGGTTACAAATTGCTCTGTTATCCGCCATATTCTCCGGATTAAGCCCCCAGTCACTATTTCCTGTTTCCAAACTGGAAGAAATGGCTCGACGGAAAGAGATTCGGCTCCAACGATGGAATCATCGCTCAAACGAACGCCTATTTTGAGGACCTCGACAAATTTTATTATTCGGAAAGGGTAAAAAAATAGAGAAACATTGGACGAAGTGTATTGAGCTCGAAGTAGACTATATTGAAAAATAAAACTTTTTTTTTTGCCGAAAAAATATCTTTCTTATATATGTATTGAAACGTATCGCGATTTTTGCACACTTTTCAACCTATGTTATTAAACGCGTCTTTTCGTGAGGTGGCGTTAAATCGCGTAGTTTTACTTTCGTTTCGAGCGGTTTCCATCGAGATCGTGTGGAGGAAGGAGTTAGCTCGAAACTGATTCGTGCTCTGGGCTGGATGGAGTGAGAAATGTCTTTGTTTTTATGGATATGGGATGAATTTATTTGGTTATTGTTTTATTTTTTATTGTTGTTGTTTGTGAGACCTCAGTTTAGGTTTTTATCGTATCGCATTAGTCCTCGTGAGACCGGCGATTTTGTTACCCTCTCATCATTGGTCTTTTGACTGATTGGGTAATTCTTTCTTTTATTTATGGTGCTGAGGGCACGGAATTTATTTGATATTTTGATTTTTGGTTAGTTCAGACAAGGTAGGAAGGATGTTGGTGGGATGATCTTGGTGGTACGATCTTACAGAATTTTTCCTACAGGCTACGCATGTGGAATTGCTTCCTCTAGGTGTGTCTGGGTTTTTTTTGACTCTATAATAAATGGAATAATTTCCAGTCTCGATTCGGGTTTGATTCTATCGTTCGTGAAGTGATTAGAGATCACTTGCACGGAGCTTAACACTCAATTTATTTTTCTAAATGGGTTATCGCGTTTGCTTTAACGCGCTTTTCTTAAATTACGTAAATGGAATGATTTCCAGTCTAAATTCGGGGTTGCTTCTACTATTCGTGAAGTGATTAGACACCACTTGCACGGAGCTTAACACTCAATTTATTTTTCTATATGGGTCGTCGCGTTCGCTTAAACGCCTTATTCTTAAACTACGTAAATGGAATGATTTCCAGTCTCAAATCGGGTTCGATTCTACCATTCGTGAAGTGATTAGACACCACTTGCACGGAGCTTAACACTCAATTTGTTTTACTGTATGGGTTGTCGCGTTTGCTTAAACGCATTGTTCTAAAACTACGTAAATGGAATTATTTCCAGTCTCAAATCGGGTTCGATTCTACCATTCGTGAAGTGATTAGACACCACTTGCACGGAGCTTAACACTCAATTTGTTTTACTATATGGGTTGTCGCGTTTGCTTAAACGCATAGTTCTAAAACTACGTAAATGGAATTATTTCCAGTCTCAAATCGGGTTCGATTCTACCATTCGTGAAGTGATTAGACACCACTTGCGCGGAGCTTAACACTCAATTTATCTAAAGAATTTATAATTTTGAATTTTGAAGTTCTAGGATTTGATTGGTCAGAGCTTCGCGTGTCTTTATGTGAGGCGTACGGTGTGTGGCCTATCTTTATTCGTTGCCGGCTTGGTCCTCATACGGGGCGTTCCTTTGTACCTTCGTTAGAAGTACTGGTCGGCCTTGTTTTTAATCATTGGACGTCTAGCTAGTTGTCGTGCTAGAGGGTGTTATTGTTTGGTAGACGCCCGTATACGTGATCCGCTGTGTGAAGTTACGCCTTTCTGATGGTTACGCAGTGAGTGTCTAGTAGGGACTCGAGTGTAGTACGAGGGGGGGGGGGGGGAAGAAGTGTGAATTCAACTACCTTTCTCTACTCGTCTTTGTTATTGTTTTAAGTTCCTTTCTATAGCTCGCTGTTCGCAACCGATACCGGGTTCGCAGCTTGACCAACTAGCTCTTCCTATACCCCGGATACTGGAGCCTTTAGTTGCTCTCAATTAAGCCACCTTATTAGGTTTTTTTAATTGATGCAATTGGCTGAGGTATTCGTTCGTCACAGGAGGTAGTTGGTGCTGGCCCTGTCGTGGTGCCACCCACGCAGGTACACCCTACGAATCGGTGGCGCGTGGTGCAACAAGCCGGGATGCCACTCCCTGAACCTGGAGACACACGTGCTTCTTCACTCTACAGAAGACGAGTAGCCACGGCGCTATGCGTGGGGACACGTTAATGCAGAGTGCCCTAACGCTGCGATTGGGGGCGGCCAAGGCGCAATGCAGGGGAGCCCTTTCCTCGCAGTGTATCCTATATAATTCGTTCACTCAACCGACGGCCAGGACGCGATGCCAGGGAATCGATTGAGAGAATGAATACTTTTTATGACAATAATTTTCCCAAACTGTTAGTTTTATCAAGATAGCTGCGTTCGGTCAAACGATGGCCAAGGCGCGATGCAGGGGAATCGTTTGATCGAAAGCCTGCTTTTCGTGTTACATTCTGAGTTTAAAATGAATTTATAGTGGCTGTCGGGCAGCGCTTCGTCTTGAAGAGCAGATTTTTAACAAGAGCCATGAGGCTTGTCCGGTCGTGGTTTATATAGTTTAGTGGATGGGCCCCGAGGGGGTGTTTTTGGGTATGTCACGTGATGTTTGTCGCCCTTCAATCACTAGGTGAAGGAGGTGCGGGGCGGTGTATCGGTATCCCGTTATTTCTATATTTAGCCGGGCTTTGTCTTCTCCGAGTTTGAACCGCGGTTCTAGCGAGGTTGAATTTGTTGGCCTGTGTTAAATTGCTACCCGCAGGAGGTTCAAACTTTTTCTGATAGCTTTTTATTGTTTAATGCATGTTTTAACCACTTATTTTTATGTGTGGTTTTGCTGATGTTTCGTATGTATTTCCTGGTTTACGTTCTGATTTGGTTTACGCTAGATTTGTTTAATAATCGTGAGTTTGGTATTTTACCACGTGTTTTCTAGCTGTCTTTTCCTGGTTTTTGTGTTATTTTGTTATAGAGTATTCTATCCGGTTAGGGCTTGCCCTAGTATTGATTTGTTAATTGTTCGTTGTATTGTTTAGGTTCGTTTTGTTCCTTTATTTGGTTATTAATGTTTGATCATTGAGTGGGGGCAGGTGGTGAGGTTTCATGTGAAATCCCCTTGTCGTTTTACTCGTGAAAGTTTGTGGAATCTCTAGAGTTTCAAAAATTCTTTTATAATCTCGCCGTATCGTGGCGTTCTCCGCGCATCGTGTAGGTGTGGTGTGGTTGGCTTGAACGGATGAAACGGGCTATGTCTTCCTAGCTGTGTAAGGCGTTTGTTGTTATGTGTCGTTCCGCCTGCTTCCTACTGGGCGGGGTGTACTACGCTTGATCTTTGGTCTGTCGCGTGCTGATCGGGCCGGCCCCTCTTCTTCTTGTGCGAGCTTCTTGCGAGCTCTGTTTGCTTTGATAATAAATTTTGTGTCTAGGTGGGGCCTGTATGTGACGCCATGCTGATTTAGGGTGGGTACTTTCGCTTGGCGGTGTGTACCTATTCTCATGTTATGTTGTCCTAGTCCTACTGGCGTTCTTTTCGTCTTGCGTAGGCTAGATGTGTGGGTGGTGATTGTGGTTTTATTATGGTAGCGGAGCGCCATGATGGCGTTCCGTTACAGTATAAATATATAATCTTTATTTCTCGCGATGATTGATTATCAAAAAGTACCAAAACGTTAAATCTACGAATGTCGTAATGTAACCAACTCAGCTTGTATGACCCTGTTGAGAAATCAGCTGATACACGGCCACGATGATCGCCGTGCGTCAGCTCGTTGCTGCTGATGTTGGGCTGCGCTCAGCTGCCATGCGTACAACCAAGGCAGCACTTTGTAGGCACGCTACTTAAGCGAGAGACTATCATCTGTCTCTCGCTTGACTGCGGCGTCTCCCAACGACGCTTTCATAGAGCTCAGCGATCTTGAAAATTTTGGGTACTCTCGTGAAAACCGCCAACACAGCGAGTTCAACTGCTCTCGGTTTGGAATTTTCACCGCTTTTCTTCGGACCTACTCAACTCAAACGTCCTCAACAGGACTGAAAATACTCGATTATTAATACATTAGGCAAGGTAATTCGCAACATTTGGTCCTTCGAGCCGGATTTTCGATTCACGTATATGAAAAGACCACGGTCTTCCACCTTCAACGCTGATCTCGGTTTATCTCGACCTGGGACTTCGTGGAGAATCTACGCAGTCTCACCTCCTCGGTTTATCCAGAACTCATCAGCGCTACGCTAGCCGACGAAGCCCAAGCAGTTACGCTGGCGCTGCTCGACACTCTGGTCGAACAGATAGACGAGGTCCATGAAGATTTTCGCAAGGAGCACGAGCTCTTGTAAAGTTCATGGCCTGCATCATACCTCGACCACGAGTATTTTAAAAACAACTTGCAAATGACCGAGGCTCAGCTTGCACTCAATGGCAAAATCGCAGTACGGCAAGCAACAGAAAAGCTTGCTCAACCGCAGCAAACTATACCAGCAAAAACTCCGCCTCGATCTCAGACAAAGCTGCCAGATATTAAGTTACCAACATTCAAGGACAAATACGCTGGATGACCAGCGTTCTCAGGGTTTGCCCTCATCGGCGAATAATTTTCATTGGCTTGGGAGACATTGACGTCTCGTTTTGAGAACAAGAGATTGCTGCTGCAGGAGCGCTTGGACACGCTCTTTGGCATGACACGCATCATGGGAGATGCGAAGTCGCTCGCATGTTTGATAACGAACATCTCAGAGGCCAACAAGGTGCTGACTTCGCTGATATGAAAGAGCAGCTGTAGGAATGCGTGTTGGTGAGGCCGCTGAGCAGCAAGCTGGACCAAACCACGCGAGAAGCTTGGGAGACGTCTGTGGAGACCGGTCCACCACAATCGACCAGCTCAAAACGGCCATCTTCAACGAACCCTGCTCCTGTGAAGGTCGACACTTAGCAAACTACTGTGCACCATGCGCCGACAAGCACAGACCAAAGTGTTCCGCCATCTCGCACCACCATGTCGGTGTATCCCTGTGATTGTTGTCGGACTCTGGGTCATTACATAGTGATCCGTCCGGAGTTCCGACAGCTCACAGTGGCTACCCGACGAAAGATGGCGGAAAAATGTAGGCTGGGCTACAACGGCCTAGGACGGCCTAGGGCGCCCCGCCATACCGGACAACTCGCAACTGTAAGGATTGCGTAGGTAAACACCATACGAACCTGCATCAAGCAGCAACACCTGCAACCTCCGACGCCTCTCAACCATTCGCTGCATAGTCGTCAACACAATAGGGTGTTGGCGCAGTCATTCTCACATCGGTTCAACTCAGACGGATATGCTCAACTTTACTACAAACCGCTCTCGCACTTATTCGCTCACCAACATTAACTCGCCAGGCACGTCTTCCCATCGTTCCAGGGTCGAAATTGACTTTTGTTACGGAAGAGTTCGTCCGTAAACTCAACACACCGCGTAAGCACTCATCAATTACGATCACGGGGATTGGTGAAAGACACTCATCGCAGACACGTGGGTCAGTTAGAGTCACCATATGCTCCATTCACACCAAGGAGAAAGTCACGGTACTGGCCCACATGCTCAGAACGATCACCACGCATTTACCATTATTAGAGTCACCAGCATAAACATGGTCTCACATAGTGAAACTAAAGCTGGCGGATCCGGACTTTCTCAAACCTCGGTCAATTGATATCATAATTGGTGCAGATATTTCCGGGCAGGTTATCAAGCCTAACGTCATCAAGAGCACACCATCATCGTCCATCGCACAATTATCAATATTTGGAAGGCTCATCATTGGACCAATCAACTAATGCTAGCCAGAAGCACTCACTGTTCATAATGATCAGGCATTACAAGAGGTGCATACAAATTTCTGGGTTCTAGAAGAGCTACCGAAGGACAAGGTCGATCAACTCACACCAGAGGAGCAGACATGCGAGGATCATTTTCGCAACATGCATCAGCGTGATACTACTGGACGGTACATCGTTCGGCTTCCTTTCATTTCTTCGCCTGCAAATCTGGACAACTCATAGTTAAAAGCTCATCGGTATCTGCAATACATCATAAGGAAAATCTCAAAGGATGCTGAATACGGTCAGCTCTACGCTCAATTCATGGACGAATATGAGCAACTGAATCATATGATGGAGGCGTCAACATCTGCATCAAGAGACACACAGTAATATCTGCCTGATCATGGTGTTCTAGACCAGACAGAGGCACCACCATACTACGAGTGGTATTTAATGGCTCTAGCTCCACGTCATCTGGACAGTCTCTCAATGACATCATGCACACTGGCCTTAGCCTGTTGCTCAATATTTCGCATGTGCTCATTTGGATCCGTCACCACAGACACATCTTTGCCACTGATGTTACTAAAATGTATCGTCAAATTCGCATTCATCAAGAAGACTGGAATCTTCAACGAATTTTGTGGAAGGATGATCAACTCAACGCAGTGCCATACCCCTTAACAACTGTGGCGTATGGTACAAGGCTGCTTCTTTCATAGCAGTTAGGACTTTCATTCAGCTTACCGAGGATGAAGGCTATGGCTTTATTAATACCACCGACTATGTGGTCGAGGTGCAACGACCCGGAGTGACACTCGAGCCGTTCGAGATAGCAACAGAGGGTCACGCAGCCGAGCCGGTGGCGAAGGAAGTATGCGCCGTGAGTATCGAGAGGGGGGCCGACCGCCTCACTTGAATAGCTAGGGAGCTCGACATAGCGAATCTCAATACGGAAGAGCGCAACGTGCTGGAAGAAATTACGAGTGAATACGAAGACGTATTTCATTTACCTGGGGGAAGTTGCCGTGCACCCATATTGTGGAGCACCAGATAACCCTAAGGAAAGGAGTGCACCCTATAAAGGTGCACCCCTACAAAATGCCAGAGACGCACAAAAGAAAGGTGTAAAGGTAGACAGACGAGATGCTGGCTGCAGGAATTATTCAGCCTAACAGAATACAGCCGGAGTGCAGAAATTGCGAGTTGTGGTTGATTTTGGGAAATTAAATGAAGTCACGATTGGTGACTCTTACCTACTACCCAACATTATCGAAATATTGGACCAGTTGGGAAGAGCTCGATATTACTGAACTTAGGATCTCGCCTCAGGATTTCATCAAATCCCGATGGCAAAAGAGAACAAGGAAAAAAAAGTATTTTCCACTCCGCAGCAGCATTTCGAACACAATCGAATGACGCTCGGGTTGAAGAATGTGCTGCCAACCTTTGAACGGCTAATAAACTCCGACCTGGCTAGACGACAGGGAGTAAAATGCTATGTATATCTCGACGATATCATGATACACCGCAAAACCTTCAAGGAACTCAATGACAGGTTGCGGGAAGTACTGTGACAATTGAGGGAAGCCAGATTGGCAGTGCAACCTGGCAAGTGCCAATTCTTGCGCAGAGAAAGGCTGTACCTAGGACACATTATCTCCGAGGAAAGGGTGTGAGCGGATCCCAAATGTTCGAAGCTGTGAAGGAATTTTCTGTACTTGAAAACGTTAAGGGAGTTTAATCATTTCTTGGTTTGGCTGGGTCTGCAGGAAATTCATAAAGGATTTCTCGATCACCGCCAAGCCAATCACGGATTCAACACGGAAAGGAGTTGAATTCGAATGGACAGCAGTAAGGGACGCCACCTTCGAGGAACTGTAGACAGCGTTAACAATAGCATCGATACTGCAATATCCGGATTTCGAGAAACCGTTTGTGGTTACCTCCGACGCTTCTGACAAAGAAATGGGAGCGATACTTTTACAGGGCAAGATTGGAAACGATCTGGCCATATGTCACTGTTTTGAGGAGGGCGAAGGAAATCTGGTTTTCAGGAGATTTAATGAAAGGAAATTTGCATGAGATATAAAAGAATGGAATACTTGCAAATTGCTGGGTTAACGTCCTAGTTAGAAAATATGAAGACTCATTCGTCGCATTTGACAGGTGAATAATCGGTCAGATAAATGTTAAGAGTTGATGCCAACAAAATAGTTGAAAAAGTGAAACTAAACACTTTGTCCCCGAATATTAGCGAAACGCATCACGAGGCTCGCAGACCGGCACAGTGGCCCCCGAGAGAGAAGGGATTGTTTGACGAACTGTACCGAATTGTTTGTATTGTCACTGAGTCGCTCCGTGTGAGTGTACTTGAGTCGTCCAGGCGTAAGCTGGACGTTCCGCGATACACTTAAGAAATTACCGTTAGGGATCAGGAGTCCGAAGCGTGCCCAATTAGAAGCGTCGTTTAATAGCAAACCCGTACATACGAATCAATGCGTTCGATCAGATGCCCAAAAATGAACTTTCCTTTTTCGATGAATTGCTGCACCAGTGTACTCGAGTCATCCGGGCGTAAATCGGATGATCTGACGAGCACTGTAAGAACTTATGAACAAACCGATCAAGTCCCATTATGCACTACCGAAGAAATACCGGGAACGCGAACCGTGAAGCGTGCACTCAGAAATCCGAAGTAGTCTCCAAGAAAGACTGGAACAGTAGTATCCTCGTAGAAGACTTTGATAAAAGTACTTTCTGATAGAGAAACCGGAAAGCGCCTGCGTGAAGTGGGGCGGAAGCCGGAATTGACCGAAAGTGTAGATCGATCGGCTAGACGTTCGCCTGTCAACAGAGGACCTCTTGAGGACACTCAGTAAACTACAGACTTTTCTGAACAGTGACGTAAGTCGCCCGATGTCGAAAGCAGAGATCAACTATACAACGACAGAAAAAGAACTACTTACAATAGTGTGGGACCTCGGACAATTCCGGCCTTATATATGCGGGACTCGGTACAAGGTAGTAACCGACCATCAGGCACTTACTTGGCTGTTCGGTTTAAAGAAACCTGGTTCAAACCTCATGCGTTGGAAAATAAAATTATCCGAGCACGAGTTCGACGTAGAAGATGAGTGTGGAAAAAGAAGAACAAATGCGGGCGCATTAAGTCGCATATACGTGACCACGAGAGCGCAAGCAATGCGAGAAGAAAAGTTCAATGAGAAAGAAAAGGACAGCACGAAAGGCAACATGAACGACCACACAAAGAGGAGAGCCAAGGATACCCCAGGCAAGCTTTGAAATACGTCGGAAAGAGAGGCCGAACTCGCTAATAAGAGCGAAAAGAAGTGCGCGAGATCCAATGCGAACGACCGCACAAAAAAGAGAGCCGAAGAAAGACAGCAGCATAACTGACACGAGCAACTGCAGCAGCAGTGTAGCCGGCCCTGCTGCCAAAGACCGGCTGGACATCATAAAAGAATACCATGACACCCCCATAGGAGGCCATCGGGGTATCAGGCGAATGCTGCAACGGATCCGAACCAATTATGACTGTCCCGGCATGAGGAAGGAACCAGAACGGTACATCACGGCCTGTGAACTCTGTCTGTTGAGAATCCGTCTGGATGAAGCTTGATCGATCTGTGAATGTATTGAAACGGGATGAGAACTCACTCAAGGCAAGAGGTTTATTCTATCGTCCAAAAAATATTATAGACATACAATTTAAACGCAAAAATGCGTGGATACCACAATTGAGAATTAACACCAAAACAATTTAATTTAGAAAATCATCTCAGAATATAAATTTAGAAAACAGTACAAATTATAAAATAACTAAACAAATTGAATTTTGAATCTTATGTGAACAGCACACAGTTATATTAATTGTGTGCTGATTGCGATTGAGCTTGAGCTAGAGGAGCAGTGTGCGTACAGCAGTCAGTACTGCGTAGCACAATACCACACATATTGAGGATGCACGAGTGAGCAGTGTATAGTCACTGTACTTTCCCAGCAGAGTTTCTGGAGGAAAGTACAGTGAATATAAAACACCTGCATAATTATATTAATTATACCGGCGAAATTAAGTGAGGAGAGCGTGGTGTTGCATGTGCTGCAGCGCACGCCACAAGTGAGCCAAAGTGCTGATGTGCCATAATTTTCTCCTCACTGGCAGTGAATTAATACATAATTATGCCAGAGCACTCTTACCTTGAGCAATGAGTCCTGATGAGATATGTTGAGCGATCCCGATGTAAAAAGGTTGATGTAAAGTCCCAAGAGTCCCGTGGATGCGCGTGCTGTCCAAAGGATGTGTAGCGAAAAAGTGCCAAATTCTCAAGATGGCTGCGAGTATAAAATTTACGTTGAGCGCTAAAGTCAGTTGAGCGAGATAGCCGGTGAGCGAAACCGAAGTCAAGCGAGAGAAACATCCTCTCGCTCGACGCGGCATACCAACGAGGCTCATCCCCGGCTTCGCGAAGCCCTGCCTCGGCTATCTTCGGCTCACCCGAACAACGTGTGCTAGAGCAGCGCAACAGGTCGGCGCACGACGATTATCGATCGCCGTGCGCCAGCTGATTTTCCAACACTGTCAAAAGAATACATTATGAAGAAGCGATACAACACCAATGATCCTTAAAAATGACAATAGAGAACAAATACATATTTACGTTCCAAGACGCCCTCACCAAGTACAGCGCAGCAGTGCCTGTACCTAATCAGGAGGCACCAACAGTGGCCAAAGCCCTAGTGGAAGAAATCATTTATCGATACGGAACACCGGAAAGCTACTATCCGACCAGGGCATGAATTTCTTCAGTTCGACCTTCAAGGAAGTACCGGAGGTCCACGAAGTCAGGGCACGGATCGACATCACCGGCCCAGGCTCTACAGGCTGTCCACGGCCCGGCGATAGCCCTCCCGGCGGCGAAGAACGCCGTGCACCTCGAGGACCCAGTCCGGACTATGGGGACGTCACTGATCACGAATCACCAATGACCCCTGCAACGGAAAAAAAATCAATAAACAAACCAATGAATAACAGCGGATAAAAAAAAAAGAGAAAGGAAACACTTACCGCCTGCCTCAGCACCTCAGGGGTGAACTTGATCCCCTCGCAAATAACTGCTACGTAGAAAATCGACACGATGTCAAGTGGAATGATAGAATAAGAACAAGCTCAGGCGCTCTCGTATGACGAAACTGGCAACGGCCCAGAAGGTGGACAGGATTGCAGAGTAAACAATCCCACGGAATAGCGGCATATAACGCACTATCTTATAATTACAGGCTAGTTACCGCGCACAGATTCTTGAATGCCGCTCAGCCCTAGCGAGATAACGAAGTAAACACCTTCTCTAGCAACCCGGGAATGTACTACGAGGACATAGGAAGCCTAATGGTAACCCGATCGACGTGGCGGTTGGCCTTCAGAATCAACCTCACCGCATTAATTAATGCTATGCGACACCCACGTCAACGACTTCTGCCCCGTCATTGTCGACTCGGTACCGTGAATGAGAAGAAAAATAGAAGCAAGGATAATGGCCATATACGACCTCTTAGGAACGCGCCCGATGAGAGAGCGCGGAAGACAAGTCGATGGCCTGGGATCCATCATCAAGGCGATCACAGGGAATATGGACGCTGCCGACGTTCAAGAATTTCATGAGGAAATCTCCAGGCTAAAAGCTTCGTATCAGACGCTACAAGAGGGGATGAAAAAACCAGATACAGTTGGTAAAGACCACCCTAAGCACATTTAACGAAAGCGCGCACGATGTGCAGGCGAACGGGCTGGGTCTGCAGATTCTAATACAGCGCATCAACCACACACTTAGCGACGACTTATATGACGTAGTAAAGCGCCAACACTTATTGTCAGACGAAAGTCTAAACGCAATAAGTATAGCAGTAGAGGCACTGCTCAGCGACGTACAGGAATTAGTGTGATTAGTAAGTGATATCGCAGACGGCAAAGCAAGGGCATTGGCCCTGCCGTTGAGAATGCTCACGCGCCACCTCGCCGACGTACTACCGCCTGCCGCCCGGCAGAAGCTTCCCGGTAGTAATAGAGCACAGTCAAGCGTCAGCACTTATGCGACTGGTGGACGTCAAGTCCTACAGCGAAGGCGATGCAGTAGTGCATGTGCTCGATATACCGCTGATCGGACAACGACAGTAAAACGTATAGAAGGTATACCCCATACCCACTCGAGCACACAACGGTGGATACTACTACGTGAACGTAACAGAAAGTGGTATGGTTATCGACATGGAAAATCGAAATTTCCTCAGGATGACGAACGATGACCTAAGAAATTGCAAGATAATGAAGAAATTACATATTTGCCCACCAACACTTCCTTCGATTTCGCTTACGGACGACGCCTCCTGTGAAGTCCTAATATACACGAAAATCGACACGGATAACGGCGAACAGCGCACGAAACGAGTTATCCACTTAACTCACACCCTCATCGTCCCAATGGAGTAACCAGGGCGATGGATATTGTAACATAGTTACACCTGCTAGCCTGCCTGATAATATTTCGCTATTATAAAAGGCGAGATTACGGTGTAACGCACGGTACAATTCGAGCACTAGGTCGGCGAACTCGAGAGAATAGGCAAAAACGAGCTAGTCACGCCGAAGGAATTCCCACGCTGCCGTAAACAGCAGGTCAGCGACCAGCTGGCCTCGCTTGGCGGCGAGGGAAAGACGGGCGGCGCGACAACGGTAACTCGACAAATTAGGAAAACACGTTGGATTTAAAATAAAATCCGAAAATGATGTAGAAGGGAATTAGGCCGGGGGGAAGGCTATAAAAGAGCCTGCGCGAGAGGAAAGGAGGTCTTACGTGGTTTTCGCTGAAAAGTCTACAGCTCTTGCATAATTAGTCTGAAACTTTTATTTTCTACACTTTTCATTTAAGTACCTCTTAACACGTTCGGCGCCGCGTCATCCAGGTCCGGGTGACGGGCTATGTTTTCGTAGGTAGCCTCGTCAAGCTGGGCGCTCAACGTGTTAACCAGATACGTATGTTTGGAGTTCGGTGATATTAAGTGTATTTTTACGAGCATCCTGCAAACTGATTTTACGTGTTCGAAACTTAATTTTCTTTACATCGAAGTTTTCGTAAAAACTAAAAGAAGTGAGTCAGTGCATGATTAATAGAATTATATCTCTGAAATATATCAAGCTCAGTAAATGACGAATACTGAGGACGGAGAAAAGAAAGGCGAGTAGTCTAATTGATAAGAAAACTTATAAGTGTGATTTTAGAGACAATTTATAGGTATACCGGATCAAATAAAATTGAAGCGAAGAATATTTAAGCGAATAAAATTTGAGCAAATAGCATTTAAGCAAATAGCATTTAAGCAAATAGCATTTAAGCACATAGCATTTAAACAAGTAGAATAGGCAAGTATAGTGTAAAGCGGGTAGAGTAAAGCGGATAGAAAGAAAGCGAAACGACCGAAGGATTATAAAGACATCGCCTTTAATAGCAAATTGACGCGCGTAGTTTGAGTGTGTATGTCGGTGAAAAGTCTACTACCGACGAACAATACCAATAACAGGCTACATAGCGAGGTGTATCGAGGAGCTACGTGAACGAGAAATACGAAAAGAATTGTAGAATAATCGCAGAAATTAATAGATTGAAAATGCAATGTACTGGCTAACGGTGCCAATAAACCGAACATCTATATTCTTCGAATTGGCTTGGTGTATTGAAACGTTTCGCGATTTTCGCACACCTTTCAACTTATGTTGTTAAACGCGTATTCCCGTGAGGTGGCGTTAAATCGCGTAGTCTTACTTTCGTTTCGAGCGGTTTCCATCGAGATCGTGTGGACGAAGGAGTTAGCTCGAAACTGATTCGTGCTCTGGGCTGGATGGAGTAAGAGATGTCTGTGTTTTTTATGGATCTGGGATGAATTTATTTGGTTCTAGTTATTTATTGTTGTTGTTTGTGAGACCTCAGTTTAGGTTTTTATCGTATCGCATTAGTCCTCGTGGGACCGGCGATTTTGTTACCCTCTCATCATTGGTCCTTCGATTGATTGGGTAATTCTTTCTTTTGTGTATGGTGCTGAGGGCACAGATTTTATTTGATATTTTGATTTTTTTGTTAGTTCAGACAAGGTAGGAAGGGTGTTGGTGGGATGATCCTGGTGGTACGATCTCACAGAAATTTTCCTACGGCTACGCACGTGGAATTGCTTCCTCTAGGTGTGTCTGGGTTTCTAATAAATGGAATATTTTCCAGTCTTGATTCGGGCTTGATTCTATCGTTCGTGAAGTGATTAGAGATCACTTACACGGAGCTTAACACTCAATTTATTCTCCTAAATGGGTCATCGCGCTTTCTTTGACGCGCTTTCTTAAATTACGTAAATGGAATGATTTCCAGTCTAAATTCGGGGTTGATTCTACCATTCGTGAAGTGATTAGACACCACTTGCACGGAGCTTTACACTCAATTTATTTTCTATATGGGTCGTCGCGTTCGTTGAAGCGCCTTATTCTTAAACTACGTAAATGGAATGATTTCCAGTCTCAAATCGGGTTTGATTCTACCATTCGTGAAGTGATTAGACACCACTTGCACGGAGCTTAACACTCAATTTGTTTTACTATAGGGGTTGTCGCGTTTGCTTAAACGCATTGTTCTAAAACTACGTAAATGGAATGATTTCCAGTCTCAAATCGGGTTTGATTCTACCATTCGTGAAGTGACTAGACACCACTTGCACGGAGCTTTACACTCAATTTGTCTAAAGAATTTGTATTTTTGTTTTTTGACGTCCTAGGATTTGATTGGTCAGAGCTTCGCGTGTCTTTAGGTGAGGCGTACGGTGTGTGTGGCCTATCTTTCTTCGTTGCTGGCTTGGTCCTCATACGGGGCGTTCCTTGGTACCTTCGTTAGAAGTACTGGTCGGCCTTGTTCTTAATCATTGGACATCTAGCTAGTTGTCGCGCTAGAGGGTGTTATTGTTTGGTAGACGCCCGTATACGTGATCCGCTGTGTAAAGTTACGCCTTTCTGCTGGTTACGCAGTGAGTGTCTAGTAGGGACTCGAGTGTAGTACGAGGGGGGGGGGGGAAGAAGTGTGAATTCAACTACCTCTCTCTACTCGTCTTTGTTATTGTTTTGGGTTCCTTCCTATAGCTCGCTGTTCGCAACCGATACCGGGTTCGCAGCTTGACCAACTAGCTCTTCCTATACCCCGGATACTGGAGCCTTTAGTTGCTTTCAATTAAGCCACCTTATTAGGGTTTTTTAATTGATGCAATTGGCTGGGGTATTCGTTCATCACAGGAGGTAGTTGGTGCTGGCCCTGTCGTGGTGCCACCCACGCAGGTACACCCTACGAATCGGTGGCGCGTGGTGCAACAAGCCGGGATGCCACTCCCTAAACCTGGAGACACACGTGCTTCTTCACTCTGCAGAAGACGAGTAGCCACGGCGCTATGCGTGGGGACACGTTAATGCAGAGTGCCCTAACGCTGCGATTGGGGGCGGCCAAGGCGCAATGCAGGGGAGCCCTTTCCTCGCAGTGTATCCTATATAATTCGTTCACTCAACCGACGGCCAGGACGCGATGCCAGGGAATCGATTGAGAGAATGAATACTTTTTATGACAATAATTTTCCCAAACTGTTAGTTTTTATCAAGCTAGCTGCGTTCGGTCAAACGATGGCCAAGGCGCGATGCAGGGGAATCGTTTGATCGAAAGCCTGCTTTTCGTGTTACATTCTGAGTTTAAAATGAAATTATAGTGGCTGTCGGGCAGCGCTTCGTCTTGAAGAACAGATTTTCAACAAGAGCCTCGAGGCTTGTCCGGTTGTGGTTTATATAGTTTAGAGGATGGGCCCCGCGGGGGTGTTTTTGGGTATGTCACGTGATGTTTGTCGCCCTTCAATCACTAGGTGAAGGAGGTGCGGGGCGGTGTATCGGTATACCGTTATTTCTATATTTAGCCGGGCTTTGCCTTCTCTGAGTTTGGACCGCGGTTCTAGCGAGGTTGAATTTGTTGGCCTGTGTTAAATTGCTACCCGCAGGAGGTTCAAACTTTTCCTGAGAGCTTTTTATTATCTAATGCATGTTTTAACCACTTATTTTTATGTGCGGTTTTGCTGATGTTTCGTATGTATTTCCTGGTTTATGTTCTGATTTGGTTTACGCTAGATTTGTTTAATAATCGTGAGTTTGGTATTTTACCACGTTTTTTCTAGCTGTCTTTTCCTGGTTTTTGTGTTATTTTGTTACAGAGTATTCTATCCGGTTAGGGCTCGCCCTAGTATTGATTTGTTAATTGTTTGTTGTATTGTTTAGGTACGTTTTGTTCCTTTATTTGGTTATTAATGTTTGATCATTGAGTGGGGGCAGGTGGTGAGGTTTCATGTGAAATCCCCTTGTCGTTTTACTCGTGCAAGTTTGTGGAATCTCTTGAGTTCCACAAATTCTTTTATAATCTTGCCGTATCGTGGCGTTCTCCGCGCATCGTGTAGGTGTGGTGTGGTTGGCTTGAATGGATGAAGCGGGCTATGTCTTCCTAGCTGTGTAAGGCGTTTGTTGTTATGTGTCGTCCCGCCTGCTTCCTACTGGGCGGGGTGTACTGCGCTTGATCTTTGGTCTGTAGCGTGCTGATCGGGCCGGCCCCTCTTCTTCTTGTGCGAGCTTCTTGCGAGCTCTGTTTGTTTTGATAATACATTTTGTGTCTAGGTGGGGCCTGCATGTGACGCCATGCTGATTTAGGGTGGGTACTTTCGCTTGGCGGTGTGTACCTATTCTCATGTTATGTTGTCCTAGTCCTACTGGCGTTCTTTTTGTCTTGCGTAGGCTAGATGTGTGGGTGGTGATTATGGTTTTATCATGGTAGCGGAGCGCCATGATGGTGTTCCGTTACAGTATAGACCCTACTTTTGCCTACCTCGAAGTCTAAATTAATTATCCCTGTGTTCGAGCCCGAATTCTTCCCCTCGGAAGATAAAAAATAATGCTAACGATTAACAATACCGTTACAATATACGTCGCACCAACCCCAGGACCTATCGGAATAAACTGTGGGAAAATCCCACACAGCATGAGATGTTCAATAATACGGGCATAATGGCTTTGGTAGGCGTATGGATATTAACCGTCTAAGATTTTAGCGTCAAGACCATCGGGCGAGCATCGCAGATCATCCGGGAAAATGATCTCTCGCCATTCGATCTAAAAGTAACAGACATAGAGATTGAGGCCCGAGAACATTGATACGTTATATTAACTACTTTATTTTGTACTTGTGTATTGAAATAAATAACATAAAGGCGCCCGTTATTTACAATAAACACCAAGTTATTCGATTTTTCTGTAAACTCTCGTGTCTTAATTTCATTCACGCGAGTTCTAACTCCTTATCAGCAAACGATCCCGATAAGAACTTTTTGAATATTATGCTGACGACCTAAGAATTTCATTGACGCGTTACGGGCATAACACAGACAATTCACTATATACTTTTCAAAGCGACACGCTCATACATCCGTATATATATCCGTTTAATACAGTTTTTCTCTCTTTCTATTTGCATATACTGCAGCGATGTAATGAATATGACTAACCGAGAAGATGGCCGCGCACGACCATTTTACAAAAGCAAGATCTTATTTCAAGGCCCTCGGTCATGAGGAAAATTATCAAATTTCGTCCATGAATATTATTTAGTTTTCATGCTACATCTTCTCTGTATATCAAGGTGTACGTATGTGCATACGTAAGCGAGAGAATGCAAATAAATTGTGTTTGAGAAAGCTTGAGCATTCTGCTACGCGTTGCGGGATTGAGCACTGCAGGCTAGCGTGGGCAACTGCTTGCTGTTGCTACTTAGCGGCAGCACCGCTCAGAAACTGTATAACTCGCACTAGGTCATCGTGCCAAGTAACAGGCCGCTGCGCGCACGCGCTATATGACTGCTTGACTAGACAACGGCTGCTTTGTATAACGTAGCCTTCTTGCGTTTTGCTCTAGCACGGTTTTCATCACCACTGTGATTCGTGCGTGCTCAAATAGTTCAGTGCATCTAAATAAGTGTCATCGATCAGCTCTGCCGATCTACAGTCTCTACAAACTCATCCATCATATCAGCAATGATATATTGACGTTCGCAACCAGTACATCAACATTTTGGCTCATCGTGTCATGCACCCGCCGTCAGATTAACCGCGAGGCCCGGTCGTGACAGCATATCTCATCAAATTACACCGATTAATATAAACATATGTGGTAATTAGCTCACCGATATTTACTTACTCCTTATTACGCATATTTCAATATATTCTTTTCTTTATTTAACTTGTTTTGTATTTATGTAATTACCTCCACTGCATTTTGACAAGTGGAGCAGTAAATGCTACTGAAATCTACATCTGTGTACTGACTATCAATGCACCTGCTACAATTTTACAGTCCACTTAACTCCAACCTCTGAATTCTCGAACAATTTGAGATATATTTGCTATTACTAGGCTGTTAGGGAGAATGCGACAAATACCAAAGGATATTGGTGAATCATTTTTAGTCGTATGATTTCCAGTATAAAAAGTAGCAATGATGCAATGAGATAGTGGGGTTAGTCTGTATGAAACTGGTTATGAGCACCTCTCACGATTCATTCGAAAAGTTACAGTCTACTGGAAATTATAAAAAAAGGTGATTCGCGTTATACGACATCGCCCCATATAGCGAACCCCGTTATGTGCAGTTTAAATAAATCATTCGGTGAAATTATCGTCGCTGATCTCGAGTTGAACTCTGCGTGTCTTACTCCAGTAGTGAGAATATTGTCGAATACTGCTTGAGAATTAATAATTATAAATCCGGCTCCAAGGACCAAAAAATGTTTGAACATAGCCAGTGAATTTATCTGGCGGGAATGACAACAAAATAGAAATGAGTGTTCATATTAATCGAAGGATCAGATCAAGTTGAATTAACTATTGTATAGGAATAATAATACTGTCAGTGATTATTTAATAATAATTGATTTATGAGAATATTGAGTGACTATCGGAATACAGTTACCGGAGAGCAAAATGAGTAATACGTGAGTACTGAGTGATTCGAGTCGACAGGTGATAGTGACTGGATATTTTGGACCTGGTGACAAGTCTATGAAATTAAATGCACACGGTTTTAACCATGACGCATGCTTACTTGAGCGAACTACTCGAGCATGAATAATGGCTACGTCCGTCGACCACGACGCTGAGAGCATATTGAGGGCGGATGTGCGTCACAGCTCGCTTGAGTGTGGATTCGCTGCCCGCGATGGAATGTGAGTCCTGTGAGTGGTTATGCCACTGGGGTCACATTGCGTTGCGTTAGCCGCTGGGGTGAATTCAAATCGAGGAAGCAAGCTGATCGAAGACGTGCTTGACTGTTTAAAAAATCAGAAAGGAGGAATGAACCTACAACAGGTAAGAAAATAACACTGAAACGAAAAAAAAACCTAGTAAGAACCTGGTTTAAGCCCTTAGACCACAGAAAAACAACAGAACGGGTAAATTAAAAAACCTAACGGGACACCGACACACCGCCTCGTACACCTCTCACCGCGAAACAAAAGTGAGACAAACATCACGTGATTTATCCTGAACCCACTCCTTCAGGGCCGGCAGTAGTATACGGTGCGCTATGGCAACCCTCACTCTTATCCCCACTCATATTCCCATTCTTTCGGCCTGCTGAAAGCTGTCGGTCCGAAGTGAGTAAGGGAAGACTGGGGAGAGTAGCGAGTAGTCGTCACAGTGCACCGTCTACGAATATTTTTTTTCGATTATTATTATTTTCAATTTTTACCTATCTGGTCAGCTTGACTGGCTGGTGTGAATAGCTCTTTTGACACTTCTCAAAATTTTGTCCGTTTTTCAGTATCTCTTATCGCTTTCGATATATTGTCAATACATGAAGCTCAATGATTTTTATTTTTTTTTTCCTATTAAAATTTTTTTTTATATCTCGAGGGTCAGTTTCCTCATAATGTGTGAGCCCCTCCCAGTGTTTTTATCTGATTACGATGTCCTGTATAGCAGATGATGGAAAGGAGACTGGCTGGAAAGGGGCTGGTAGAACGAGGAGTTCATTAAACAATATATATTTTGGCACAACATCGGCGACGAGTGCCTAAATTATATCCGTCAGCACACACACGAGCACGCATATACGACACAGACCATGTAATAAACACTCCTGAGTTAGCATAGGCAACATGTTCCAGAAAGCCTCAACGTGATAAATAGCAGCAATATTAAAATATGCCATATACGCCTCGCCGACCAGTTATACCTCCAAGGTAGCGTAAGTGTCCGTTTGAACAACTTCACCGCGGTACATAATGCCATTACGCCACACAACATATGACAAGTCGTTGGCAGGCTCCTCGATAGACACGCGTGTACTCCTGTTACCTACCAGGTAAAAGTCTTGCAGGACGGCCTAAAATTGCTCGTACGCCGTGTGCATTTCCGACATGCGAACGAATACACTACGTACAGTATATTATAACGGTATTTTACGTTATCATTACCCTTAAAGGGTTTTAGTTCGAACTCGAGCAAGGAGGAAATTAATATAGGCTTCAGTATTAGGTAAAAGTATAATTTATTAGACACATTAGACAGATAAATAATTTGTATGATAATTAAATATACTCCTTTTTAGTTTTGATGATTATGCACATTACAAAAAAAAATCGACCCGGGCTTACGCATGCCATTATAATCTTGTTCGCACGAAGTAGGAGATTTTATATTGATTTATTGAAATATTTTCTTTAGTTATATGGTAGTATGGTTTCTACATAAGGAAACAGCCTGCTGGGCTTGCCATCGTTAGTATATCTATATCGGCTCTGTTATTATTCCTCGCCTCCGGAAGTACCCTATTCTATACTTATTGAGTGGACTGTAGTGGGGACAGAGCTCTCGCTCGAGCTCTCCTGGCTACGCGATCTACTCGCTGGTCCCGCCGCTGTTCCGGTGGAGACGTCAGCGCGGTGCATCCTCGGTGCATCGGCGCATCGGAAATGCGACAGGAGCGGCTCTAGCTAGTTTTTAGGGTGTTTTTTTTAAGTCCCTATGGATTTAACATATTTTTGATCCGTACCACTTGGTTTATTTTCAATGGGAGATCTTGTCGGCTTGGATACTCTGCTACTTGTATGACTGGTGGCTCAGTAGTTGACCTTGGAAGATATTCGTTTTCCCTGGGCCAGAGGTATCAGGCCTGGTCCTAGGAGTGGTGCGGTTGAAGGTGCTTCTCCTTGGGTTGACTAGGTGGACCTCCTTCAGCTGGATGGCTGGTGCTCTCTTTGGTTGGTCAGCTTGTACTTCTTTGGTCGATAAGCTGGTCCTCTTTTGGTTGGTTAGCTGGTCCTCCTTTGGTAGATTCCGGATGTTGGCGCAAGTCTGTGAACAAAATGCTCTCCGACTGCGGTATGTCGTGTCCTTTTCTACCGACTTCCCCGCTCTTCTTCCAAGCTCTGCCGGTACAGCAGGGTATTACTAGTATATCTGATAGTCGTCCTGTAGCCCATCTCCTGTAGCCTATTTGTCCCGTTAATTTCTTCTCCTTGGTTATAGTAATTTAGCGTGTTCCTTTTAGATTGTTCTTCATATCTTTCGTGAGACTATAGCCTTACTGTTTGACAGTATAACTATAGCTTGAGTAACGGTAGTTGGTCTTTATAGGTGTGCGTGCTTCCTGTGTTTGTGTGTGTGGGTCTCGTTTAGGCTAGTCATTTAGGGGGTATATTTAATTATAAGACGAGTATGTCGTCTTAATATTGAGACGACGAGTCCGTCTTATCTACTCAGCGCAGGGACATCGAAGCACCGGTATCACGCAACTAGTCGAGGTACACGCCAGACTAATATAACGAAACACCGGCACCACGCATTACCCGAAGTCGATAGAGAACAACCAGCCTATGTACGCCCGATACATACAGCCAGAGGGACCTGTACTACACACTATCGACACTATGAAGAAAAGCGTACGAGCTATGATAGTACAATCCACTATAGTACTAAATGATGTATGGAAAGGAATCAACGAGGGACACGTTAATTACAATAAACGTAGATAAGACATAACCGGGATAAATCGGCAACACGAGATGGGCTACAGAACGACTATCAAATATAGTTATACCCTTTTATACAGGCAGAACTTGACAGACGAGCGGGGAAGCCAGTATAAATGGGCAAGAAATGTAATAATTGAGGAGCATGGGCTACAGAACGACTATCAAATGTAGTTATACCTTTTATACAGGCAGAACTTGGAAGACGAGCGGGAAAGCCAGTATAAATGGGCACGAAATGTAATAATTGAGGAGCATTTGTTCACAGATTCTCGCCAATGTCCAGGACCAGCTAGCCAACCGAAGGAAGACCAGATAACCAGCCAAAGAAGGACCAGCTAGCCAACCAAAGGAAGAGCATATCACCAGCACCACTCCAAAGACCAGGTCTGAAACCTCTGAGGCAGCTAAGCGAAACATTTCCAAAGGCATCAAAGTCCAGCCACTGAGCCACCAGAACATGCAAGTAGCATAGCATCCGAGTCAACGATACCTCACGGTGGAAGGATACCAATATGGTATGAATGAAGGATATCATATCCAGGGGACTAAAACACCCTTAAAAATAGCTAGGGACGCCCCTGTCGTCATCTCGATGCGCCGATGCACCGAAGATGCATCTCGCTGGCGTAGAAATTAGACTGTCATACCACTAGAGAAACTATTTAATATATATTAATTTAAAAATCTCCTTTTTCGCGGACATGATGATATAGGCGTGCGTGAGCCCCGATGAAGCTTTTTGTACGGTGCATGGTCACCCAGAATTATTGAAAAGGAGTCAATTTCAGAATTATTAATAATATTCTATATTTTTATCTGTACTATCTATTACATCTTATTGAATAAACCCTACTTTTACCCAATACTGAAGCTTGTACTAATTTCCTCTCTGCTCGAGTCCGAACTAAAACCCTTTCAGGGTAATGTTAACGTTAAATACCATTACAATTAGTATTTGCACCACATTACAAAAAAAACACAGTTTTTAAAACACTGAGGCTTTAGCGCGGATACATTTTTTTCGATATGCACGCTGGAAGCTGCGAAGAAATACTGACTGCAACTGCAAGATACCATAATCGCGAAGATACTACTGCTACTTTGCTGATGACGCGCTGGCGTTATTGAATACTTCGTATTGAGTGATACTAGCTGCACTTCGTCGCGAAGCCACCACAGCCATACATGGCGTTAGCAAAATTGCACGTGCAGGCGTTCATAAGAACGACTCGTGGCACTGACCATAGGATGTCTAGAGCATAGACCCACATTCCGAGGAAAGAAAGGCGCATGTTCTTTGACTAACAAGGAAGGATAGTTTAGTGTCCCCCTCCGATTTTGATGAAACTCACGTATGTTGTAGAGCATCGAAAACTAAAAGACACGTATTTTTTTCTATCGGCGGAAAAATATTTCTAAGGGGTGAAATCTCCCTTTAAAATTAAGGGTGATTATGCAGTTTCACCCCTGCAAATGAATTTTTTTCTTCAACTTCACGTAAAATTTTTATTGTCTTCAATGAGGAGTACTTTGGTTTTTGTTTCATTAAAATCCGTTGACGCCTTCTGGGTGAAACTGCATAATCACCCCTCGACATGCCTAACTTTGAAGAGCGATTTCACCCCTTAAAAATGTTTTTCCGCCGATAAAAAAAGTACGTGTGCTTTAGTTTTCGATGCTCTACAACATACGTGAGTTTCATCAAAATCGGAGGGAGACACCAAACTATCCTTCCTTGTAAGCATACGTGTTATGCTGTCACTCGCTAGAGAGCGATGCGTTCTACCGAGCGTTATTGGTGCTAAATTTTTCGATCCAGGGGTCAGCTCCATTTCACCGAGCACAACATCTTTTAGTGAACCCCCAAAGTTTGTCCGTTTTTGCTATCTCTCACCGTTCTCGAGATATCGCTATATAACGTGTGTGTTTGAGGAGTTACAACAACGAGGACTTCAAGATTCTCTAGCCGTCAGAGAGATTCGCAATAAAATTCGATGTCGGTATTACCTGTCATAATAAATTCCATACGGGTATTATTGGAGTATTATTTATTAGACCAAATCCATCGTTATAGTATAGAGACAGATTTTAGAGACCTCAAGCGATGAAGAAGCAGCTCTCATAGAAGAAACGCGTGCTATGGAAGAACATGACTTGTGGCGTCAAACAAACCCCGAAAACCGTAAGAATTGAAAAAACTGCCGCGTTGTGTATTGTATACGATTAATAATGAGGTTAGTTCCAACAGAATCAGAAACTACATCGAAGTTCAGTCTCAACACACGTCAATGGTAATGCTGATGATGACCCTGCAATAGTTGCCATCATAGAAGCAGCTCGTGCTATGGATGACGTGGTATAGATGCAACATGCAGCAAATCGCAAGTACTTTAACGATCTTGAATGAACTTTAAAATCTTGAACGAACTTTAAAATATATTATGGATAATAAAAATGTTCGATCAAATAGCAGCATCTCGACTGTAGCGTGGAGAAAAAGATAGTGCTGTGGCAGGAACAGCGAAGACTCCTGAAACCAGTTAGCAAGCCGATAACGATGATGATAACGGGCGTGATGCAATCGAAGATGAGCCAATCATAGGCAGGGAAAACCAGTTATGAGAAATCCGATTATTGGAACAGTCAATGGAAATGATACCAGAGCAACAACCTCATGGAATGGAAATTTTACCAGAGCAGTCACCCCATGAAAGAGCTGACGCGAGGTTTGATCATCTCATAGTCGATGACTTGGGTATATATGAATTTTATACTACATTATATCTGATTCCGTGGTATAAAAATAAGCGGTTGTGTTTTTGTATTGGGATATTCGTCAGTTGCCTCACTGTGAAGATACTTTGTGAAGAAACGGGAGGGTGGGGGGAGTGAGAAAGAGAGAGAGAGAGAGAGATTTATTTCTGTAAACGTTATCATTGTACATCTTGGAACCATTTTATCGGAATTATTCCGGCTGAGCTTGATCATAAATACAAACACAATAAATCAATAAATAAATACAAACACAATAAAAATATAGGCTCTCATACTTTTTCTCCTCCTTCTTCAGGAGTACAGAAAGGAGTTGGAAGGAAACGGAACACATATACAGACAGCGACATACAACGACCAGAAGTTCGACTCGAAATAATTCAAGACATTGCGCATTATTTCAAGCATTTTAAACTTCATGGTCGCGAGATGACTATGCGTATTCGCGAACCGCCTCCGGAAACGAGTGTAATGAGCTGGCTCGCAGGGGCATTCAACGATCTATTCACACATATAACTAACTCGTGTGAGACACACGACCCCGTTTAGCTTCCTTTTCGACCTGCCCGCGATTACGTATTTTAAGACAAATAGCAGTTTATAAGCAGTGTTTCTCAAAGCGCAGAATCTGTTCATATCGATGACGAGTGTAATATAAAAACGTGTGTTGTTAAGGGTGTCAAAGGTAGGGGTCGCCAGAAAGGATTAACACATGACCGAGTAGCAAAAAGATCTACTACGCAAATCTCATAATAATCGACAATTTAATGCATGAGGCATCGAACAACAGCGTTGTAGATCTTTTCACCAAAGGCAGCCACCATAAAAACCTGAGTGTCTTTATTATCCAAAACTTATTCAACCAAGGACCTGGACAGCAAGATATCTCGCTGAATGCCAACTATATCTTAGTTTTCAACAATCCTTGTGATCGTGCTAAATTCAACACCTCGCGTGCCATGTATACCCGCAAAAAACCCACGCTTTTCACTAGAGGCCTATCATGATGCAACGTCTAAACCGCATGGTTATTCGTTGCTCGATTTGAAACAATCAACACCTGATAACTCTAGATTTCGCACCTTTAAAAAGCAGCGACACTGTTGGCGAATTGCCAGTTCAGTGCATGTAATGGCGTCTAAAAGATCTTCGCGTTACGATAAATGTATTGCCATATTGAGAGCGTTTCAACATGTCAACACGATATGAAGTGAGTCTGACTCGCGCAGAACAAATTCAAGCGCTAACCAATGTATTTGTATTTATCAGTGCGCGTGGTCAATTCTTAGGGATAGCGCTACTCCGAAAGCCCGCGGTACGAAAAAAGTTAAAAGGAGTGATACATCAAGACGATTGACAGTTCGATACGCGCAATGGCGAGAGGTGGTTTACCGCTCTGCAAAAAGCACGTTGCAACATTGCGAGCATTTCAACATTTTAAAAAGGAGCAACACGTGGCTGTTTTACGTAATGCAGATCCAGGCATCATCCGCTGTAATTGTGAGTGCGCTTTAAACGTTCTTTGCGACAACGTGCCTCTAAAGACCGATCAACGGAATAAAATTACGTCGGTACGCTCCCATTATCCGTCGTTTAGCCTTAAAATAAGACTGCTGGAAAAGTAAAAAAGGATTCGTTGTTCAGAGCGGTAGGTCTCTGTCTCTCTTACCAGTACCAATACTAGGCAGTGTTCTATTGAGCTTGATTAGTAGCCATGAATAATGGAGCACGCAAAAAAAGTGGTATTCGTGCTTGAGACGTCTGAAGCGCGCCCAACGCAGGGAATGATGCTACGCTCACTAGATTGCACACAGCAATAAATGAAATTTTGAAATCTAATGCATACAAGGATGAGAGGGAAAAGTGGGTGGTAGTACATACTTATTTGTACTACAACGTTACCTCAAATTCGACGATGACGAGAGAGCTCAGCAGAATCGTACGCTTATAAAGAATAAACCTACTGTAGAGCCTGGTTGTAATAAAGAAGAAGTAGAAACCTGTAGTGATATGAACGATTCTGTCGTAATTGAGAGTATGCTGCCTAAATTTCGCATCAAGGCGAAACTGCCACTTCATAGTTTGCGTGACGTACCGCGGGCTAATTTTTCTTGGGATAATGCTGGGGTCGTATTGGTTAATGGAAAACCAATCGAGGGTTTCAATATTGTTGATCTCGTGAACGACGCTAATAGGGCGAGGAAATTACCTAAGTCAGCGGGACGGTATACCACTCATTCAACGCAATGTATTGGGTCTGGGAAAAAGTTCGTGGCGTTTTTCCTGATAGATGGCATCAATTGCAAATAAGTCAGGAAACACAGATCGCAGAGACACCACTTAACGCTAGCTGAAAAGGTGACACCTCGAGCGTTACTTTGAGTGTATAAACATCAAAATTGGTGCAGTGGTTGGAAAGTTTTTTGCGTTTGAAAATGGAGAAAAGTAATGAAAAATTGCGCTATATTTTGCAATATTATTACGACAAAATGAAGAACGTTGCGCCGGCTTGTGAAAAAATTTGTGCTGTGTACGGTGAAGGTACTTTATGAAAATCTGCTGCGCGGAAATGGTTCAATCATTTTCGTTCTGGTAATTTTTATGTGAAAAATGAGTCACGTTCTGGTCGTCCAATCACTGAAAAAGCTGATAAAATTCTTTAAAAAGTCCAGCAAGATAAGCATATCAGCAGTGTCGATATTGGTATGGAGCTAAGCATTGACCACAAAACTGTTTTGAACCATTTACACAAAACTGGCTACAAAAATTAGCTCGATGTATGGGTTCCTCATGAGTTGAGCGCGAAAAACATGATAGAACGAATTAACATCTGCGATGCGCTGCTGAAGCGCAATGAAATCGAGCCATTTATGAAACGTGTCATAACCGGTCATGAAAAATGGATCACGTATGACATTCGGAAGCATCATAGATCGTAAACAAGGGATGGTGAGCCGTCACAAGCGTTCGCGATGCCAGGATTGACGGCGAAAAAGGTGATGCTGGGTGTGTTGTGGAACTGGAAGGGAATCGTCGACTATGAGCTGCTTCCAGTTGGTCAGACGATTGATTCTCAACTCTACTGTGGACAACTAGAGAGATTACGCCAAGCAATTAAAATAAAACGGCCCGAATTGATTAATAGGAAAGGTGTTGTCTTCCATCATGACAACGCCCGACCACACACTTCTTTGACGACCCGTCAAAAATTGCGAGAGCTTGGTTGGGAAGTTTTGATGCATCCACCGTATAGTCCAGACATAGCACCCTCTAACTAGCACTTATTCCGATCTCTGCAGAACTTTCTTAATGGAATTAAGCTGCTTTCAAAAGAAGCCTTTGAAGACCACTTGATTCAGTTTTTCAACCAGAAACCACAAAAATTCTTCACCGATGGCATCATGGCTCTACCCGAAAAATTGAGAAACATTGTCGATAATAATGGAGCATATTTGGTCTAAATAAATTCATTTTCACACTAAAAGAAAACGAGTTGAATTTTACTTAAAAAAACGCCACGAACTTTTTCGCAGACTCAATATGTCTCTCCACGGTAGCTGGGTTGTTTCTTTAGCGGAAATACACATACCCATGACAATTTTACATGTATCTTTCGAGGGTAAGTGGAACTTTATTCATGTGGTAACGAACATTGCAACACCTGATATCGTAACGAAAATCGACTTTAAGGAAGATCGTGTCTGTGTATCATAGCATAGCCTAGACACATTACTCGACGCTCTAAACGAAATACCATGTGTTGCGGGTCACCTGAAACTTAAGTACACCCACAACTGATATGTCACGATCCGCGTATCTGTGAATCATGTGGAAACCTGGAATTCAGACAGAATACGTCGCTCACAGACCTGCCAATCTCGCCATCAGGACTCCTGATATGATGTACGCTCATACTGATATCTGTCAGCCCTATATCACTGGAGATGTGCACACACCTCTGCTACGCGTCGTACCAGCCACTGCCGCTGAATATGGGTCTATGAAAATAAGAAGCTTCTTACTACAACGCTATGTTCTTCTATTACGTGCTAGATATCAATCACTATTAATATGGGGGATGAGTTTGGCGAGCCGGTACCATTTGAGTACGGAATGCTGATAGTGACGTAACAGTTTAATCGACGACTACTTTGATATGCAAACGAGAAGTGGTGGTGCTGGAACAAGTTATGATGGTAGGTATATAAGCTCGCCGAATCAACGAGGTCACGGTATTGCAAGTTTCCTAGGAGGTCTCTTTCGATGTATAATACCTCTCTTGAAAGAAGGTGCGTGGATTGATGGTAAAGAGGCACTTCGCTGTGGTATTAACATGCCATGGATATTGTTACGTCCTGCTGTAACCATGCTCTAATATCTTTCTTTCTTTTAAACAAGATCATAAACCTGCACTGTGGTCGGGTCCTATAGTTACCAGAGATTATACAGGTATAGTGAGAACACACGGTGCGCCCCAGGAGGGGACGGCCAAGTTCACCACTGTACCTAATAACGAAAAACTAAGAGTTGGTAGGGCACTGCCCCGCTCTAACGGTCAGTGTGAAGGGGCCTGAATCTCGCATCAAGAGTTTTCCCTCTATGGCCTGTGGATATCATTGGCTGCGCGTGTCACCGAAGTCTTTAATTGGTTCGTACCCACTTGCTCTGTTGGCGATTGTCGGGTGCTCGCTCCCTTCTCTCTGTCGTGTACCGTATCTGGGTGATTTATTGATTGATTGATTGTTGTTGCAATGAACGAAACCATGATATTCGATATTACACGAAGACATCTTATTATCTTATCTTATTATCTTATCTAATTAATTAGGTATCTTATTATCTTATCTTATCAATTAGTTATCTTATTATCTTATCTTATTAATTAGTTATCTTATCATCTTATATTATTAATTAGTTATATACTTATCAGGAGTACAAATTGAAAATGCGGGATTTTTTTCTATTTTTGAACGTTTATTCTGAAAAAATGGTAACAAATGAATTATTCAAAGTATTGTCCATCGCTAGCCACAACTTTTTCCCATCTTTCTGGCAATTTACGGATACCGTCGCGAAAAAATTCGGCCGGCTTGGCTGCTATCCAGTCATCGACCCATTTTTGGGCTTCTTCGTAAGAATGGAAGCGCTGGTCAGCTAGGCCATGTGTCATCGATCGGAAAAGGTGGTAATCGGAAGGAGCAATATCTGGGCTATACGGCGGGTGGGGTAAGACTTCCCATTTCAGCGTTTGTAGGTATGTTTTGACCGGCGCTGCAACATGTGGCCGAGCGTTGTCATGTTGCAAAATTACTTTGTCGTGTCTTTGCTCGTATTGTGGCCGTTTTTCTTTGAGTGCGCGGCTCAAACGCATCAATTGAGTTCGGTATAGTGCTCCTGTGATGGTTTCGTTCGATTTCAATAGCTCATAATACACCACACCCAGCTGGTCCCACCAAATACAGAGCATGAGCTTGGCGCCGTGAATATTTGGTTTGGCCGTCGATGATGATGCATGGCCGGGGTAACCATATGATTTTTTGCGCTTCGGGTTATCGTAATGGATCCACTTTTCATCACCAGTGACAGTGCGATGCAAAAAACCCTTCCGTTTTTGCCGTTCGAGCAGCAGTTCGCATGCAAAAAAACGGCGCTCGACGTCTCTCGGCTTCAGCTCATACGGCACCCAATGTCCTTGCTTTTGGATCATTCCGAGGGCTTTTATACGATGGGAAATGGCTTGTTGTGTCACTCCCAATGAATCTGCGAGCTCTTGTTGAGTTTGACACGAGTCTTCATTGAGTATTGCCTCCAATTCAGCATTCTCAAACTTTTTCACTTGGCCCGGCCGCTCTTTGTCCTCAACGTCAAAATCACCACTTCTAAACCGCACAAACCATCTCTCGCACGTTGAAACCGATGGAACATGACTCGGATAAGCCTCGGAGACCAATCGATGTGCTTCAGCAGCACTTTTCTTCAAATTAAAGAAGTAAATTAAAACTTCCCGCAAATGCTGTTTTGTTGGCACGAAACTCGACATATTGAGAGCTCAAAAAAACTATGAATTTGACACTGCGACAAATTGACACATACTGAAAATTAAAGCTATAAGACGTAGCTTTGACATGAACATAGTCACAGTACTGCCTGATGCGTATAGCGTTAGTAACGCCATCTGTTATCAAACCCGCATTTTCAATTTGTACCCCTGATATATATTATAATAAGAATCTCATTAATTGTATTGATGGAAATTGGAATTTGTTTTTGACGTCAGAACACCAAAAGCTCAAAAGGCAGTTCTTCAAAAATTCTGAATAGACAAATAACAATTGAAATACAATTGTAGCAGAGATTTGGACTGTACGAAGTAAATATTCTGGTGACGGAAAAAAAAGATATATATATCTAATAGATAAATCGATAATTTAAAAGGAATAAAACATTTAAACGCGAGTTCGATGTAAGAATTAAGCAATAATATCATACAGATAGCCAGAGTGAAAGTAGGATAAAATAAGAAAGATGACTCATACTAGTCATTGGATAGATGGCAAAGATAACTCGAAGCTACGGTAGCAGTGGCTTGTGGGAGAACATACCCCTCAACGCTTCAGATCGCACTCGAGCCGATGCCGTCTTTCCCCTCTCTCTGTAATAACACCATAAGACGAGGAGTATTCCCTCGAAACAATACATTTATAAAACACATACTTTGGGTCCACTGCAAATCTAAGCAGCCATTTAATAAACAATAACTCGGACTTACGAACAATTTTAACTCAAAATTATGATAAGAATTCAGAAACGAAATACTCACTAAAAAGGATACAAGAAATAACTGCAATTATGAAAATTAAACATTAATGAAAATCAAAAAGCCATTTACATTGTTTGACTAAACAGTTAGTATCGTGAAAGGATATACCAGGTGTATGCATAAGTTTTTTCCGGTTTTTTAGTAAAAAAAAACACGTAATTTTCAAGGGAAATTAATTTTTGTTTTATTCAAAATATTTGCCATCGGCTTCTACACATTTCGCCCATCTTTCAGGTAACTTATGAATACCATGCCAGAAAAACTGCTTGTCTTTTGCGGCAAACCATCCGTCGAGCCATTTTCCAACTTCCTCGAAATTGCTGAAGTGCTACTCTGGGAGCGCGTGCCCCATTGATGCGAAGAGGTGATAGTCAGATGGCGCCAGGTCTGGCAAATACGGCGGGTGCGGAAGAATGTCCCATCCAAGCGATTTCAAGGTGTCTTTCACTGCTTTTGCTGTGTGAGACGACGCATTGTCGTGTAAAAAAATCACTTTGCCATGTCTTCTGGCCCATTTCGGTCGTCTTTCGATTAATGCGTAGTTTAAATGAATAATTTGTTGGCGATAGCGTTGTGTATTAACGGTTTTGCCGGGCTTCAAGAGTTCATAATACACAATACCGCTCTGGTCCCACCAGACACAGAGCATGGTCTTCTTGCCGAAGCGATTTGGCCTTGGTGTTGAAGGACCGGCTTCGCCAGGTGAAAGCCACGATTTTTTCCACTTCGGGTTTTCAAAATAAATCCATTTTTCGTCACCTGTCACAATTCGATGCAAAAATGATTTCCTTTCGTGGCGTTGAAGCAGCACTTCACAAGTGACTTTGCGATTTTCTATTTGACGTTCATTCAAATCGTGTGGGACCCATTTACCGAGTTTATTGATCTTCCCCATTACTCGTAAACGTCTGCTGATTGTTTCTTGTGACACATGTAATGCTTCTGCTAATTGCCGTTGAGTTTGAGTTGGGTCATCATCCAATAACTCCTGCAATTGCTCGTCTTCGAATTTTTGTGGTCTACCAGAGCGCTCACTGTCTTTCACATTGAAATCACCACTTTTAAATTGTCGAAACCATGTCTCACATATTCTAATCGATGGAACGTGTTTACCATATGTTTCTACCAGCAAACGTTGACTTTTAGCAGCCTTTTTCTTTTGATTAAATAAGAAAAGCAATGCGTGCCGCAAATGTTCTTTTTCAGGCACAAAACTCGACATGATCACTGAACGATAAAACAAAGACGCTAGTTTTTGGCGGACTGAACTTGTGTGTGTTTGTAGGTTAATGTCAGACGAACAAAATGACGTATGTGTCAAATTAATACGCTGCGTACTTTTCGCTGGCGCCATCTCTTAGTTAAACCGGAAAAAACTTATGCATACACCTGGTAAAAACAATTAACATTTATTTACTGTAGTAGATATATATGCCCTTTCACGCTACACACTATTAAGAATTGAAATAAGTCTAACATTATCGAAGAACTACATTCTGTATTAGTCATAAAAGGGACAGCAGAATCGACTCTGATCTACAGCGCAGCGAGACCCGAATCCCTCGACACCTCGCTTCCCGACCAAGGCGTTTTTCATTCTCTCTCTTTCTCTATCTCTGCGTGTGCCACCGAACCAAGGAATACTTCTTCAACCACCTCGCGACACGTGGTGCATCCATCGCAAGCAACTTGGAACGAGAATCGAACGACGGCATGACTAGAAGAAAAATTAGTCATCGCGAGGAGCCCTCCCAAAGTTCAAGTTCTATTGTAATTCCCACAATCCCCCGCATAGAAAATTAGACCATCCAGAAGCTATATAAGGACGGGGAAATTCCCGAAAAGTAGAGTCTAGTCGGAGATCATCAGAGGCTTCTAGGTCTAGCCCGGTACACAGAGGTTCCTAGGTTAGAGCCCGGTGAAGAACAGCTTACATTGCGTACAGCCGCAGTGTCGAGCGTTCGATCAGTCGTGATCAAAACTGGCGAGCTAAACAGGCTCCCACCGCGGAGGAACCCCACCCTGTAGAGTCAGCTAAAGTTCAGAGTGAGTACTTAGAAGAAAAACGGTTGAACAGTCTAAATTCAGTTCGAATGTACTTTTCCTCGGTTTTAATGTCAATCATTCGGAATTTATCTCAAGTTGAATGAAGACATTTGGAAGAAATGGAATTGAATTGTTTTCTGCCGTTTTTGTACTAGTCCACACTGTTTATTTCGTTTTACTGTTTTATCGAATCATAAGTATCACGTTAAGTGTATTGCGTCTAAAAGTAAGGATCGGTCGCGCACGGTAAAAGCGAACGTACGTGTATCACTTATTCGGTTATTTGAATAAATGTTAACAGCTTCACGAATGATCGAAATTAGCAATTTTATTTTAACACACGTTTGCCATTTTTCTCCTTCAACGCTTCGGTTACCGGCGAAACTACTTCACCAGAAAACCAAACGTAAGGATAAACGCAATTCTACTAATTTATATTGTCTGATATCTCCGTAAATTATTCCCGAAGTGAAAATAACCTGCCATTTTCCTTCCCCGTAAAACCCCTTCCGCCACGGGTTAATTTATCGATCTAGTATATCGAGTCGAGTGACGGTTAACGCGAACAATCAATGAGCATTCTCAGCTTTGTCCCGAGTAATTTTCCGAAAGGTTAGACTCAAAAGGGAGCTTGCGTGTTCGATATTTCTTGTCAGGTGTGATAAAGGGAGAAGTCATTCTCCTCGACCAGAGTAAGGAAAACTCACGCCGAAACGCCTCACACGTCTTAAATTTGTCGGTTTTTTGTAAAAACACCGCGCGGGTTTGACGTAACAAAAATTGGGGGCTCGTCCGGGATCCTAAAAGAGTGTTCATTTTGTTCAAATTAACCAGTCATCTTTGTCGCGAATAAATTCAATTAGTGAAAATTGGATTTGAGAAAAAAAAGTGTCAAGTTAATTAGTAATTTTTGTCGTGAGTAAAATAAAATCGAAAGATTGTGTGATTTTATAAAGAAAATTGTTCGTGTTGTTCGAATTCATTAATCGGTTCATTCGTGGATCAATTAAATTGTGAAAATTGATTTCTCAAGAAAGTGTCACTTTGGTTCGTGTCTTTATAATTCGATTTAATTCATAAGACTCAACATTTACCTTTTTTCCGCATTTTCAACAAGTGATTTAATTCGTGAAAATTGATTTTTTACTTTTTATTGAATTCTAGTGATTCAACTTATATCATGAAAAGTGATCACTCCTTTCTTCTCAGTTTTTGTAAACTGATTTAATGCATAAAATCCAGCTTTTCCCTTTTTACCGCGTTTTAATATGTGATTTAATTCGTGAAAATCGATTTTTCATTTTTATTGAGTTTAAGTGAATCAAACCAATTCGAAAAAAATTTTTCTATTTCCCTTCAACCTCATTGTGATAAAACATTTTAATTCATAAAATCTAACTATCCCTTTTTTTACTGAATGTGGATTTAATGTGTAAAAATGGATTTTGTCCTTTTATTATTATTATCGGGTTTTATAAATCGATTTTACTTATAAAAATTGATTTAGTTAAAAGTGACACTTTTATTTGAGTTAGATGATCGGATTTTCTTTTGAATAATTACAAATTGAGTGTAACGGTATTTTTACGTTATCAATAATATATATCTTCCGAGGGGAAGAATTCGAGCTTGAACACGAAGAAAATTAGTAATAGACTTCTGAATGCGGTATAAGTAGGGTTTATTTCACAATAAATATGAAATATGCGGTGTTCGGCTTGTTGGCGCCGTTGGCCATATAATTAGTTTGCGACGTAATAGTAGATGTTAAGGCTCCTTGCTCTTCTTTATCTGCGACGATATTTGGACTTCTACTTGTGCGCTCTCAGGATTGGCGCCGAACTCCCCAACTAGGCGGAATCGAGCTCGTCCGTCTTGATATGCGCCCTCTTGGCTACTGAAATGTGCTGTCTGCTGTGCTCGTAGACCTGTTGCTGGCGCGCCGATTAGCTGTTGTAGATGTTGCGTCCGTGCTCGCGTCCCTCGGATTTTTACAAAATTAAGAATATTTTAGTTTGCGTGCAATTATCCGTCCGGGTCTTCTGTTTGTGATGTTGGTGCCGTCTACGTGTATCTTGTGTATGTCTTTTCTTGGCAATATTCTCCTTGGATCGCGAGTGATGGATTATATTTTGCAGTGATTTTTATTTGTTTACTTAGGACTTTTATAAAAAACCTTGGTAGCTAAAATGGTTCGGCGTCCTGAATGGTGCCCGTTATACTTCTAATTAGGTGAGTTGTTCTCTTATTTTCTCTTCTTTGTTCTTATTGTCCTGTTGAGTGGTGTCGCTCTGGTCCGATGCGCTTGACAGAGCTGGTAGATTTGTTTTCCTCCCTATGGTTGTTCTACTGGCTTCTAATTTCTTAATTTTTTTTTCTTGGGTTCTGTTTGATGGTGAGCGACTATTTTCTCTCATTAACTAATTTCCCTTGATCTTTTACCAAATTTTACTCCAAGAGTCTCTCTTTCCTTGGTGCGGAGATTTATTCCAGTGTTTTTGAGTCCACCGTCCCTTTAATTCTTGCTGTAATTTTCTTGGATGTTGAAGATCTCCATTCCTTCTTTTTCTGCAATCCACTGCTGTTTCCATTCACCAAATCTTGTTAAGTACCCCCTTGTTCTGATAGACGGTCTAACGCCTTGACCAATACGTTGCGCCAACAATTTTTTCCTTACTATTATCCTACTTATTTCTAATTATTCTACTAAAATTTTCCTTAGAAAACTTTCCTTAGTCCTCCTAAGCTAACTCTATTCCGACGGTTGATAATTCCTACTTTCTGTTTTCTATTCGGCTTTTTAGAATTATTCCCTTACTTTCTACGGTCCAATTTCTTTTTTATTTTATTGTTAATTTTCTATTAGTCTCTCCACTCACTCGAACTAAATTTCTTTCATTCTTTGTAAAAGTTTCAACAAATTAATGGGCTAATTCACACCCTTTTATACTCTAATCCATCACGCTCTATGTAAAATCTCAAATTCCTCAAAGTTTCACTGTTGCGCACTAAAGAGTACTGCCTCGGATTGTAGTTCGACCGGAGAAGAGACTGCTCTGCTCGCAGTCTTTTTTATATCCTCCACACTTCCTTTACCACTCTCTTATTTTGTCTTCTCTTATTTCAATTTCTGATGTAATTTCTTCTTGTTTCGGGTTTCCGCCGCCGTGCCATGGCGTCCCCCTCACTGCTCAAGTGAGGTCAGCTGGTCGCTGACCCGCTGTTTTTCGGCAGCGAGGGAACACTTCGAAGTCGTGACGTCCCGAGTATCCGATAGCAGCTTTGGTTCCGGAGATCCGCAGCGTCTTATTTCTGCTATTGGTCTGATTTTTATATTTTGTGATCTTTTTTTAAAATAAAGTCTTATTTTATTTTTATTCGATTTTATTTTGTCTTTTCCTATTTTATTTATCTTTAGGGTAGGTGACTACGTCACGTGAGAACGTTCGTTGATGTGGTTCAAGTCCATTGATCGATATCGTTGCAAAAATTAATTCGTTTTAGAGTGTAACCGCTATCATTCAAGTTCTTTGGTAAGCCTTTTTCGTAAGTAAACTGACCTTGTAGAAATCGAATGTGGAAGCTAATTTTTAATAATGACTATTGAATAAAAAGAGATAGAATTTGTATTGAAGGACATATACGTGGATATATATATATACAGGGTGCGCCATCTTTTATGTCGGTATGTAAACATTGAATAACGTTGACATTTATCAACCGATTAACTTGAGTAGACATGTTTTTGAAACGTCAATTCAGTACAATTTCAACCATGAATCGTTTACCACTGAAACAACGCGCCGAAATAGTGACGCTGTACATTGAAAGTAGTCGTTCAGTTGTGTTAACTCAACGTGCATATCATCGAAAATATCGTGGCCAACAAGCACCGTCTGACAACACTATTCGTCGTTTGGTGTCGAATTTTGTTAAGCACGGGGCAGTGGGAGATCGTCCACGTGCCGTTCATCAACGCTCAAGGTGTTCCAATGAACTGGCTGGAGCGGTAAGAGAGAGTGTTGCCGAGAACCCACATGTATCGTATTGTCACAGCGCTCAGCATTTTGGCGTCAGTGGAACCAATTCGCGGCGCATTTTGAATAATGATTTGCATTTGTTTCCGTATAAAGTACAACAATTGACTCAAAGAATATTGCCGACAGACCGTCTACGTCGCTTGGAATATGGCCAAACAGTCGCTCGAATGCTTGACACTGAACCTGATTTGTGGAAGCAAATTTTGTTGACCGACGAGGCCCAATTCAGACTCTCTGGCGCCGTTAACAAGCAAACTTGCCACATTTGGGGAACGGAGAATCCACACGAGATCCATGAAACACCATTGCATGACCAAAAAGTGACTGATTGGGCTGGCGTTTGCGCCAAAACCATCATTGGGCCATTTTTCTTCAGAGAAAGCGAAACAGTCGATGGGAATGGATATCGGTGGATGTTGGCTCATTATATCTGCCCACAAATGTGTGAAAAAGGTCTGGACGGTTACTGGTTTCAACAAGACGCTGCGCCATGCCACACTGCAAATCAAACAATGCAGTTTCTGCAACGAAAATTCCCTGGACGTGTGATGTCAAAAAATGGCGACATTGACTAGCCACCCAGATCTCCAGATTTGACCCCTCCGGACTTCTTTTTGTGGGGTTATTTGAAAAGCAAAGTGTACGCCAACCAGCATCAGACTATTGACGAGCTCAAGGCAAACATTCGTGCCGATATCATCGCTATACCGCCCGAGATGCTCGAAAAAGTGATGGAAAACGCAGCGGAAAGAGCACATTTTGCTTTGGCTAAAAAGGCAGCCCCGTGATTGATATTGTATTAAAAAACTAGTCCACATAAATCGTAAAGGACCAAATTAAATAAAAATACCTAATATTTGAAAATGGGTTGTTTTTTTTAAAGTTATTCAATGGTTATACCGATATAAAAGACGGCGCATCCTGTATATGATTATAAATTATACTGAGTTGCACGGGACTACTGGAAAAATTAGTGGAACCTGAAGTGCGTGTAAAGGAACTCGAGGTTCTCGCGCAAGAACTGATTGAACAAGTCACGCAAGAAATGTTCTTAAGTCAACTCGGTTTAGAACGAATAAAACAGCAAGAAAGAATAATCGCTAAAACGTACGTGAGGAGAATACACGGAAAATAGTTTCCCCGAATATTAACTATAAAGAGTGATATTATATTTGTTTTAACTAAGCCGCCATCAGACTTCTTGTGTTGTTTCTATACGATTCGCTCCATAACATTAACTTCCTTGTATTGTCATTTATATATATTCTGTCAACCTACCATGTGTTAAAGCAGTGGGCATACAATTCTAAAAATATTAGTAGAAAAAATAACGTCTAGTGCTTCTTGAACCTGACGTACTCATTTGTTTCCCATCGACCAAGAATCAGAGTCATCAATTCAGCCCACCTAATTCACATCCCACTTATATTATCCAACCCAAACCTAACAACACAATCATCACAATAGACGATTGGGCAACCAGATTTGCCCACTCATGAATCACATAGCATTAGTGAGAGAAATCCTTTGTTTTAACCCCTCGCTTAGGTGAGTGCCGACTGCTGTCTGCTTTGTATTCAGTCGCACTTACTTGGTGTGAAGTTCCAACTTCCGAGTGATTTTTACACTCCGCTAAAATGTTTACCTGAAGGTCCCTGAAATGCTATTATTTTTTCTTTGGTGGTACTTGTGTTCTGCTTTTTTTCTTCCCTTGAGAAGGATAGTTTGATTATCGTTTTCAATTTCAATATCAGAGGCTCTAGAATTTTGCTCGTTATACGACTTGCACGCAATTATTGGAACTTGGTAATGTTCTTTTAAGATTTGTCGTCTTAATTTCTGTGCTTGAATTTTCCTTCCTTCCTTATGGGTTTTCGGCATGGATGAATGATTCGGGTCGATAGTGGTACGGTAATTGTCAAAATAAGTAAGTGGTACGTGTATTTATGTCTGTCTTATTTATATGATGTGTTTCGCCGGCGAACCTTGCTAGCCTTTAACCTCACTTACGCGATGGGCTAAAACAAAGAATTTATCTCACTAGTGTAAGGTATTTCGTTAGTGAGCCTTACTAGCCGGCAATTTAGAAGTGCCGAACGGAAAGTTACCGTTGCCTATAATAAATACTTCTATTTTTTACATAAATTCACGTTTATACGAATTACTCGAGATCCATCTTCTAATCGGCAAACGATCCTAAAATAATAACTTTTTAATATTATACCGATTACCGAGTTATGCAATTACGCGGTACCGGCATAACATTTGGTGGCAGCAGTGGGATCTGCTGTAGTGATAAGTGCTACGTAATTTATTTGGACAAAGTAATAAGAGTGACTTTGAAGTGACGATTACGGCTTGTGCAAAGGACGCCAGTGTAGTTCGTGAAAACCCAACTAAGCAAACGCGAAGGTGCGAAGTGTACGTCGGTGAGGTGTGACACATCAGTCGACCGTTTAAAGTCCCGATTGACGGTGTCACGTCAAGTCGCGGAAAACTGCACAAAGTGTGCAACCAAGTGTTCGAGGCAGCTACTGGAGAAGAAGCCGTCATGCAACCATTGGCGACGCACTAAGGACGAGCCCAGGAACCGCCGAAGGAAACGGGTCAACGGTGCCAGGGAGGACATCTGGACCGACCTTTGAGGGGAGCTACAAGACAGCAGGTCAACAGTACCAAAGGAACAGCACCCGAAGTACCGCCATGGCGAGGACCATCTACATGATCATCCTCCTGTAAGTGGCGGTTACATTATACTTATACATAGCCTAGAATCAAAGCCAGTTAAATCAGTAGTTTGGGGAGAATATTCCGTTAGAAATATATATCTCTCCTGAAATATTTGAAAATATTAAAAAATAAAGTCTATCGCGAAATTAGCAACATGCCGGAAAATAGAGGCGCCCGACCAAAGCGTAGGGGCAATTCGTCAGACACGACGTTGCCTGGAATAGAGGTAGACTCCACAGCCGGATTAGCTGCGGCTGTAGGGGACATCGTGTACGAAGCGCGCAGGGCGTTATCAGAGCACTCGCCGTCGGGACGGATCCCCGCAGCCAGACAGGAGACCCTTGCCGGCCGTCTGACAGCCGAGTTCGGCGTGAACCACTTAGGGGTGCGTCGTTTGGAGATCACGACAGTATCGATATCGCGGACATATTTAACATGGCTACTGGCGAACGAACGCCCGAGCGGATCACAAAGGATATGGTCGAGCGATAAATCGACGACATGCGAACAATAGATCGCGTAGGTTACCCATCCGCTATTGGTACGGCAGCCCGTCAGTACCCGCAACAGTACGAGATCGGTTGGAGGCGGTCGACCGGAGCCACCGTGAAATGAAAAGAGCTCGACAGCAGTACGAAAGACTGCAGGGCGAGCATGAACGAGGCCAACGCAAACTCGTTCACGAATTCCGGGAGGCAGAAAACCCGTCAGCAAGACGGAACTTGGCGGATACGCTGAACGAGGTAGGCGCGGACGAGTACGAGCTCATCAACTTCTCAAGAGAGCAAATTGCCGAGCTCCAGCAATGGTTAGGAGGAGCAAGGATGGATGACTAACCGCCCCCTTCACAACCCCAGAGACGTACGCGATTCGAGGAGACCCGGATGCCCTCAAACATGCTCAGCCTCAGCCTGTGTATAAAAATAGTGAAAACATTCGACGGCAAATACGCTAAGGCATTGCCGCTCTCTTTAAAGTCCTGCGAGACGATATTTTGCAAGGTAGCCGAGGAGGAGCATGACATCCTCCTGGAATTAATAGTCATGAGTAAGTTAGAGGGTGCGGCAGCAAGACAACTGCAGCACAAAACCATCCCTACCATGGCGCAACTCAGGAGCGAGTTGGAAGCGTTGTACGGATAACGGATGTCCTTGGCCGCGTTGCAGAAGGAGTTCAGCTCCCCCCGGCAGGGACAGAATGAGGACATAGCAGCCTTCGCGGCAAGAACGGAAAGAATTACGATAGACATCACCGCAATACTTTGTGAACCGATAAGAACTGAAGATCAGATGATTACCGTCGAGAGTGTCACCCGACGAAGGGCACAGTCTAACTTTGAAAATGGCCTGCACGGCCAAGTGCAAGTGCTGGTACTTGCGAGAAACTACCAAACGCTGCACGATTCTGTGGCAGGGGCCATATGTTTTATGCATAATTAAAATCACCAACATGGTGCAGCTTAAGGGAGGGGTAGGTGGAGCACTAAGCCACCCCAGAAGGCCCCAAGAAGCATCATCCCGGCAGGGAGAAAATTGCTTCACATGCGGAGGACCAGGGCACGTGGCTCGAGACTGCACCCGCAGATCGGGAAGAGTGAGCCTACCGATGCCCAGTGAGGATAAATCTATACACCACGTCGACGTTGTGTGCAATTATTGCCAAAAAAAGCCACTTGTGGAAAGACTGCAGGAAGAGATTGTCGCAAAACAAGAGCGAGCCTGCGCAGTCCTCACAGCATCCCCAACGACCAAGGAACTCAGGAGGCCAGAGTGAAAAGACCACGGTGAATGCATGTACCAGGTGTATGCATAAGTTTTTTTCGGTTTTTTGGTAAAAAAAACACGTAATTTTCAAGGGAAATTAATTTTTGTTTTATTCAAAATATTGGCCATCGGCTTCTACACATTTCGCCCATCTTTCAGGTAACTTATGAATACCATGCCAGAAAAACTGCTTGTCTTTTGCGGCAAACCATTCGTCGAGCCATTTTCCAACTTCCTCGAAATTGCTGAAGTGCTGCTCTCGGAGCGCGTGCCCCATTGATGCGAAGAGGTGATAGTCAGATGGCGCCAGGTCAGGCGAATACGGCGGGTGCGGAAGGATGTCCTATCCAAGCGATTTCAAGGTGTCTTTCACTGCTTTTGCTGTGTGAGACGGCGCATTGTCGTGTAAAAAAATCACTTTGCCATGTCTTCTGGCCCATTCCGGTCGTCTTTCGATTAATGCGTGGTTTAAATTAATAATTTGTTGGCGATAGCGTTGTGTATTAACGGTTTCGCCGGGCTTCAAGAGTTCATAATACACAATACCGCTCTGGTCCCATCAGACACAGAGCATGGTCTTCTTGCCGAAGCGATTTGGCCTTGGTGTTGAAGGACCGGCTTCGCCAGGTGAAAGCCACGATTTTTTCCCCTTCGGGTTTTCAAAATAAATCCATTTTTCGTCACCCGTCACAATTCGATGTAAAATTGATTTCCTTTCGTGGCGTTGAAGCAGCACTTCACAAGTGACTTTAGGATTTTCCATTTGACGTTCATTCAAATCATGTGGGACCCATTTACCGAGTTTATTGATCTTCCCTATTACTCGTAAACGTCTGCTGATTGTTTCTTGTGACACATATAATGCTTCTGCTAATTGCCGTTGAGTTTGAGTTTGGTCATCATCCAATAACTCCTGCAATTGCTCGTCTTCACATTTTTGTGGTCTACCAGAGCGCTCACTGTCTTTCTGATTGAAATCACCACTTTTAAATTGTCGAAACCATGTCTCACATGTTCTAATCGATGGAGCGTGTTCACCATATGTTTCTACCAGTAAACGTTGACTTCCAGCAGCCTTTTTCTTTTGATCTAATAAGAAAAGCAATGCGTGCCGCAAATGTTCTTTTTCAGGCACAAAACTCGACATGATCACTGAACGATAAAACAAAGACGCTAGTTTTTGGCGGACTCAACTTGTGTGTGTTTGTAGGTTAATGTCAGACGAACAAAATGACGTATGTGTCAAATTAATATGCTGCGTACTTTTCGCTGGCGCCATCTCTTAGTTAAACCGGAAAAAACTTATGCATACACCTGGTACAAGGCAATCAAATGCCGATGCCAGCCAGCTGGGTACGATAAGAGTAAATACATTCGGGGCCTAGCAAAGACCCGCGCGCAGAAGGAGGAAAACGACGCAGCAGTTACTGCCGGTAACACTGCCGGCGTCCAGCGCTACGGCCGGCGACTTTGATATCATTGCATCATTGGCCGCGACCGGGGCACTCATCCTTAAGGTGGACACGGGGGCCCAATGCAGTATACTGAAGGAAGGATGCCTCAAACCCGAGACCATGGTGAGTAGATGCTCCGTGGAGTTGCAGGGTGTGGCAAGTGAAAAATTCACCCCCCTCGGTATTGCTAAAATTGTGCTGGAGACACCGGCTCTAAATGTAGAACATTGGTTCTACATCGTCCTGAATAACGTGCCGCTAGGGGTCAATGAACTGCTAGGAATGGATTTTATCAAGTATCATAAAGTGGACATCCTGCATAGCGAGATGCTTAAGTTGTATGGGCACTGCATGCCGCTTTGGGACGGCGCGACGAGGATATATTCGTCACCACGCAGTAGAACTGCCGCCACATGCAAATACATAGGCCTGCTTACAAAGATAAATCTTTCTTCCGGAATCGGGTCTAAAATGGATGCCGACAAGGAGAATAAATTTGTTGGACTACCTACAAGGAGCGGGATCGGCCGAGGCATCATAGCGAGACCCCGTGTCACACCGTCAAGAACCAAAGAATGAGTTTAGAAGTTTCTAAATATGACGGGAAAGTGCAACAGCCGACGGTGACATGTGAGCCGTCGAAGATAGCGAAGGCTGTACGTAGCCGCAGATCAAGACACTGCGCGTAAGCTCGGAGAGCTCCGGGAGAAGGGCCCAGCGTCTCGAGCAGCGACAACGGAATCCTGACTTGGTGCCCCCCAGCAGTGAAAAGCAAGCAGCCCACGTAAGAATAATGTGCGAATACAAGAGTGTATTTCATCTACGAGGGAACAAGCGTCAGCGCACGCACGAGTAGCCGCATCGCACACCCTTTAAGGTCGGATCGAAGGCCCTGGGATCGCAACCCTTGCCTGGGAAGACCGTAAAATCGGGGCATGGGTCCGGTACAATGCAGAAAGCCGGAAAAAAAAGTACTGATGCAGATGCTCTGAATCGCATATACACGACCACACGAACCCAAGTCGCACAAGAAATAAAGTCCCATAAGAAAGAGAAAGATAGCGCAATCGGGTATACGAACAGCCGCACAAAGCGGAGAGTCGAACATACCCAAGGCGACCACGATTACTCGTCGAAGCTTGAGGTTAAACTTGCCCACGAGAAAGATAAGTGGAGAGGCCGACAGACAAAATGCTAGGGAAAGGAATAGTCCAGACCAGCAGGAGTCAATGGAACGCGCCACCGACTTTCCAGCGGCTAATGAACTCCGCGTTAGCAGTACCACAGGGCGTCAAATGCTATGTGTACCTCGACGACATAGTAACACACGGAATAAGAGCTACTCGCGATAATTTGGGCTCTTGCTCAATACCGTCGATATATTTATGGTACTCGCTTCACGGTCGTGACAGACCACCAACCGATCACCTGGCTGTTCAGAGTAAAAGACCCAGGTTCGAGATTAATGCGTTGGGAAATAAAATTGGCGGAACATGAGTTTAACGTCGAATATGAGGCAGGAAAGCGTAATACAAATGCAGATGCGCTAAGCCGTATATTCCAGACTACCAGGGCCCAAGCGAGAGCCAACCACGAAATCTGTGAATCGGTAAAAGACAGCAGTACGGGGCAACTAGGCACAGCGAATGATCGCACAAAGCGGAGAGCCGAGAATACCTCGGGCCAGCCCAGCAACGAGGCAGAGCGAGAATCAGCGCATGCCAATGCTTCAGAAGAAGACAGAGAGATTCGCAGCATGCATGCATGTTGCTCAACTGATCCCCACAGCCCCTCCGCGAAGCCGTGCGGTCGGGGAAGAGGCAGACCACGCACGCTAGCAGAGAACAACACTGGTAAGACTGCGAGTATCACCGAAGAAGACAGAGTGAGCGCAGCACAGCATGGCGGAACCGCGGGGCGCAGAAGGCCGCGAAAGGCAAACGTTGCAAGGCCGCTCGAGACGGACAGCGGCGCAACGGCAGAGCTACCGGTGGGCATACCGAGTGACGAAACTGCGGACAGAGCACCGCAAGAGAATATCGCGACACCCCCATAGGAGGGCATCAGGGTATTAGGCGTACATTACATCGGATCCGGACCAAATACGACTGGCCCTTCATAAGAAGGGATTTGGAAGAATACATATCGTCCTGCGAGTCCTGTTAAAGGAACAAAATCAAGAAAAGGAAACGAGTGCCGATGGTGGTAACAGATATCTCATCGTGGTCATTCGTTAAAGTAGCGGTCGATATTGTAGGACCGCTACCTGAAAGCGCATCTGGAAAAATATATATACTTACTATCCACGACGCGCTCACGAAATACAGTGCAGCGATATTACTGTCGAATCAAGAGGCTTTGACAGTCGTTAGAGCACTAGTAGAAGAATTAATTTGCCGGCACGGAACGCCGGAAATAACATTTTCGGATCAGAGTACGAATTTCCTCAGCTGGACCTTCAAGGAGATGTGTCGATTGTTGAGAATTAAAAAGATGCAAACAACAGCCTACCATCCCGAATCTAACGGCGCATTAGAGAGATTGCATCGCACCCTCGCTGAATACCTAAAAAATGTCATAGATGAGGATCAAGGAAATTGGGACGAGTGGCTGCCGTATGCGATGTTTACGTGCAACACTACTCGACATACGGAGACCGGACTGTCTCCCCACGTGTTGGTGTATGCAAACCGCCTGAAGCTCTTTATAGAGCACTAAAACGAAATAAAAGCTAAATGAGAGCTATATAAAGGCGGGTAGGGAGCTCCACAAAACGCAAGGTAAGGAACTCCAATAAGAGAAACTAGGTGAAATGAAAACTTGTTTAATTAAAAAAGCACGAAGGAAAACAAGTCATACATAGTTCAAAAAGAAAAAAAAATGGTAATTCAGAAAACCCGTCGGCAGAATGGGCAGGGATGTCGACTATCAAGCGCATCCTGCCGGAAGAGGCGGTCTACCCCGAGCACATCCTCAGGAACAAACTCGCCGGCGTAGTGGACGTCGCCCCATAAGGAGTCCACTTGTTGGCGGCTGGCGTCCCGACAGCGACGGACCCCTAGAGCCCGGGCGATGAAGCTCCTCTCCCAGTCCGGGCGACGCTCAGCAGAAACGATAAAGAAATAAGCTTCCTGGAACCAAAATAGTACCCGCTATCAAAAAGGGGAAAAGGGAAAAGGTGGGAACAACACTTTTCCCGGCCAAGGTAATATGCTTACCCCACTTCTCAGTAGCTCAGGCGTAAGGTCGCCCTCACGGCAGAGTAACACCCCATTAATTCCGTCTTACATAAAACCATCGTGAAACAGACGAAATAGTCGAGCAGAAGGTTAAAAGAAGAATGAGCCAAAGAGCTCTTGCGCAACGAGATTGGCGAGACTGCAAGAAGGATAATTAGGAAAATAAGCATTCTCACGCTTTTCGTTAAAAAACCAAATTCAAGTGGTAAGACACACGCTCAATGACAACCTGTACTATGTAACGAGGCGCCAACACTTGGACAAGACGCTCAACGCAATAAGTATTGCAGTCGAGGCATTACTCATCGACGTACAGGAGTTAGTGTGGCTAGTAAGCAACATAGCTAGTGCTAAGGCCAGAGCAACGCCCCAGCGACCAAGAACGCTGACAAGACACCTCGTCTATACACTACCACACCTATCGCAACGAAGGCAACGCCGTAGTGCTCGTACTCGACATACCGCTGATCGGGCAGCAACAGTACAGTATACAAAAAGTATACCCTATGTACACGCGAGCAGCAACGGCGAGTGCTACTACGCGGACACGACTGGGAGTCACGTAGTAATTGACACCGAGAATCGTAAATGCATGAGGATGACAACTCATGACTTTAAAAATTGCAAAGTACCGAGCAAATCTTATATTTGCCCGCCGACACACTTACAATGTTGGTTACAAACGACGGACACTCCGAAATCCCAAAGTATACGAAAGTGGACACAAATAACCGGAATACTGGCTTTGATAGGCGTATGTATTGTAAGCGCCCCAGATTTCAGCGTGAAAACAATGAGGCAAACACCCCACGTCATCCGAAAAAAATTACCTTCCCCCGTATGATCTGACATTGAAGGAAATAGAGGTTCAGACGCATCCTACTCAGACCACAGAGGAAATTACGCTAGCAAGCGTACTGCAAAACCCGAAGGAGCTGCAAAAGCTCGAAGATCAAGCAGAAAAGACGTTAGAAATCCTCGACATCACCGGAGGCGGGGCGCCGCACCACCACATCATAAGCCTAGTCACTGAGTGCAATAGCACCAATAGCCTTGGTCGGCTTCGTTCTGTTTACATGTTACAGGTACACACGGAACCGGACACCGACAAGGACAACCGAGACAACGACCCCGGCAGCAGTTGAGGTGAATATTAAACTCGAGCCACTCGGACGACAACAGCCACAGGAGCAACTGCGATCCGAGCGGGCCAGGACCTGGGAAACTCGCCCCCTCAACCGAGTGCGATGACCAGATCAACGATGAAAAAGAAAAAATATAGCAATAATGTCAAAACTACGATAAAAATTGTATTGTACTATATATTGCCCGGTATATAAATATCTTAAATGAGATACGGGAAACCAACCGAAGAAAAAATGTGTATAAAAAAAAATTTCCGTTAAGGGGGGAGGGATGTTGTGCCGTGAACTAATTCATTGTACATTATTTCGCCATTGTTCCTTCTTCGCGTGAGGCCACTCACCGAAGTAGAAAAATCGTACAAACGTAAGCAACGAGCTGCGAGCAATGACTGCTACGAGCTCGACCTACGACTTGCTGGAATTTGCAAGCGATGTTTATTGTGAAATTCATTGCGACATTCGATTTCGGTTAAAGGAGTGAATAACTGCTTTGCCGAAATCAGTCAAAAGTTTAACATCAACCTGAACGGTTGATCACGGGTCGGACTCGCCCGAAATATCAGATTCTATTAGTAAATTCAAACGCGAGAGGTTGGTTCCTCGTACGGGCTCGAACCCACAATTTATTCTAATATACTTTTATTAATTTTTAAATAAACAACGGAAAGTTACCGTTGCCTATAATAAATACTTCCATTTTTTACATAAATTCACGTTTACACGAATTACTAGAGATCCATCTCCTAATCGGCAAACGATGCCAAAATAATAACTTTTCAATATTATACCGATTACCGAGTTATCCAATTACGCGGTACCGGCATAACACGCCATTAGGCGGATCTACCCCTTCCGACAAAACTATTCCTAGATCACCTTCTCTCGTCCGCAAATTATCATTATCAACTCCAAAGGCAATAATTGAGAATCGTGAAAAAGCCACATTAAAGTCTTTTGCCAGAATACAATTTGTCCACTCCCGGCTGCTCCACATATCCCGAGAGCAAAGACTCAAGCCCAGACAAGACATCGAATAGAATACCACCAATAAAAATTCCTACTCGCAACTCAATTAAGTCTAATGACTCATCACTAAATATACCTCCCACAATGGCTAATAATAACCAAATATTGTCTCTTCGAGATGCCCTGGTTGTCATAGTGAATTATGACGGTTATTCTTTTTCACTCGGTATGTTTATTCAAGGATGCAAAGAGGTCTTGGCTATAATAGGACCAGGAGCCGAATCAAATTTAGTAAAAGCAGTTCGCATGAAAATAATCGGCGAACCTCGTCGCACTATACAGGGCTAAACTTTAGTAACAATAGAGTGTCTGGGTAAATTTCTTAAAGATATTTATGCACCTACGCAAAACGTCTTTCAACTCCAAGAGGTATTGGGATCCATATATCAAAGAGAAAATGAGTCCGTCATTGCCTATTCCAATCGGGTAAGAGACTTGGGAAACTTAATACTCAAAAATTATGATGCGAGCGAAGATAATCCTTTGACTGCCGCATTTATTAATAATACCAAAGAAAGTCTTCCGGCATGTTTTCTACACGGGTTAAAACCAGAAATTAAACAATTTTTAAGTCCGAACAATAATCTTGACGAATTAATTAAACTCGCGGTTCAAACAGAAAAAAGTTTAGTGTCACAGGCAGCTCTGCGTAGTGGTGTGCTAGAAACTCCGGGTTCAAAGGTACATAAACCTGAAGCAAAACGGGGAGTACACGTGGTTACAAGCGAAGCAGTGTATTGCCAGCTATGCAATAAAAAAGGGCACAATGCTAGAGAATGTCGACCCAGAAGTATATCCAAGCATTGGTTGTCAGTCCACAAAATTCGGGAAATATCGATAAGGAACCGAGCATATGTCAGATCTGTCAGAAGACTGGACACTCGGCGGACAAATGTTTTAAAATCTTTCACCCTTTAAAGAACCATAAACCTAAGTTCGAAGCCTCTTTAGTTACTATATGCCAGGTCTGTAATAAACGCGGGCACACTGCCGATCGTTGTTATAAAATTTTTCCTCCGGAAAGAAAAGAACAGGGAAATATATCTGCATTTTGTCAACCTTGTAAAAATTATGGTCATTTGACTAATAGATGTTCACGTTTCCCTCCGACCCCCCCTAAATTGATGTCCTTGCCACAAGAACAGGTACCGCAGAATCTTCGATATCAGAATTGAAGTGACATTCGGTGTCAGATATGTAAAAATGAAAGCCATGGAGCCCATATCTGTCCATTTCGCAATAATAACTGGCAACCGTTGATTAACAATCGATTTGATAATCGAAGGAATTTTGATAATAATAATATTAGACCCACCAAGATGGGTAGGCAGTGTTTTTATTGCAAACAATCAGGTCATTTTATACGGGAGTGTCTCGTCCGACGTATTAAAGAGAATGAAAACAAAAATTCGGGAAACGGTCTTCCGAGTACGGGTGCGCCTGGGGAGCTCACGCAGAGTATGCATCCGATCCATGTAATTTTTATTACAGCCGAGAATCCCAATCGCGAGTAGTCCGAATATGTAATATACAACTGCATCGAGAAAGTAGCGTCCTGACGGTTACCGTAACGGCATCGGAAATAATATCTCCTGTCACTCTTATGGTTGATACAGGAGTCGGTCCGAACATTCTAAAGAAACAATTTGTAAGTGAACACTTCTCTATAAATCGCGGAGAAATTCTGCAACTTAATGGAATCACAACAAATTCAATTTTTACTTTGGGTAATATTACCGTACAAATTTTCGGACGTTTCGCTACTTTCCATATTGTAGACAACAACTTCCCCATAAAGAAAGCTGGTATATTGGGTTCGGAATACCTCGACGACAATCGCGTGAAAATAGATTACGAAAAAAGACAATTGAAAATGCAGAATGTAAGAATATCATTTGCAACTCAGGAAACTATTGTTATCCCTGCAGAGTCCACCAAATTGTGCTTCGTGAGAGTAAAAAATTTGGATTTACGGGAAGGCTATTTGTAATAACTGTGAGTCTCGCCTACGCTTGCAGGGGTGACTGTGCCGACGAAACAGGCAGCGCTCGATGGAGGACTGAGGGAGCTCGATTCAGAATTTGTGGGAAATACTGTGCCTATGAAAAGGACAGAATCCCTTCAGTATTGTAATAACAGTGTTCACGAAAAAAGTGTTGTTTCTTTAGATTCGATAAAAGCAGAGATACCAATGGGGTATAACGGGTTAAATAATGATAATTTTAATAAATGCCTTCACGAGAACAACGTTGCTTATCTGAATTCGATAGAGATGGAATGAAATACAGAACTTTTGGGGAAAACTGTGCCTATGGAAAGAACAAAGCCTCTGGAAGATTTCAATAATTGTACTAAAGGGATTAACATTGTCTATCTGAATTTGATAGGGACGGAAAGAAATACAGAATTTTTCGGGAAAACTGTGCCTATGGAAAGGACAGAACCTCTGAAAGTTTTCAATAATTGTAGTAAAGGGATTAACGTTGTCTATCTGAATTCGATAGAGACGGCAAGAAATAAAGAATTTTTGGGGAAAACTGTGCCTATGGAAAGGACAGAACGTCTGGAAGATATTAATAATTGTACTAAAGGGATTAACGTTGTCTATCTGAATTCGATAGAGACGGAAAGAAATACAGAATTTTTGGGGAAAACTGTGCCTACGGAAAGGACAGAATCTTGTGAAAAAAATTAATAATTCTGTTATTGCTGAAAGCGTTGTCTATCCGAATTCGATAGAGACTAAAATATCAGCAGAAAATAAAGTCAATTGTATAGATTGTGTTGAAAAATCACAATTAGTAAAATTGAAAAAGGATAAAGAATTTTGTTGCCAAGAATTTGTTGAAACCTTCGTACCTACGAAAATCGAATTAAATCAAAATACCCGTTTACAAATTTGTGAATCATTAAAGAATGTACAAACGATCTGTACCCTTGAGACGTCAAAAGTAAAAGGTATTAAGAATGATAAAAATAAAGAAGCACGTTTCGAAAGCCAGAAGTATAATTCATAGTGGTATAAATTCATGGACGTTTCTTTAATACAGAAACTCAGTACATCAAATAATTCTCGTAAAATTACGCTTTTTATATGCGAAAGATCGTGTTACGCGATATCTGAAGCTGTAATGCACGATCCATTTGATCGAATCAAAGAATTATTAAGACTCAACGAATTAAGTAAATAAGAGAGGAAAAGTATTGAAACCCTTTTAAAAGAAAGCTCCTATTTATATCAAGTACCGGGAGATATGTTAACGTGTACTACTATATTGCAACATCGAATTCCTACAATAGACGATTTTCCTATAAATACGCGAAGTTATCGGTGACCTGAGTGCACTAAAGAGGAAATCGGGAAATGAATTGAAGACATGCTAGAAAAGGGAGTAATCATACCTTCCACCTCACCATATAATTGCCCTGTATGGGTGGTACCTAAAAAAGCCGACTCTCAAGGTAATAAAAAATGGAGAGTAGTCTTCAACTACCGATAACTGAATGAAAAGACAGTCGCTGATGCGTATCCCATACCAAATAATGATATATTAATGATATAATAGACCAATTAGGAGGCGCACAGTATTTTCCAGTTTTTACCTAGCGTCAGGATTCCATTAAATTAAAGTTTCAGCTACAGATCGTCATAAAACGGCCTTCACTACACCGCGTGGTCATTATGAGTTCGTTGGAATGCCATTTGGGCTACGGAACGCCCCTCCTACATTTCAAAGAGCCATGGACCTCACGTTGAGTGTGATCCTCGGGAAAGCCGTATTTGTTTATTTGGGCGACATTGTTATTTATACTCGCAGTCTCGAAGAACATGAGAATATATATCGTGAATTGATTAAACGACTAGAAGCCGCGAATTTAAAATTGCAACCGGATAAATGCGAATTTTTAAATAGGGAAGTCGCGTACCTGGGACACATAATCGGGAACGATAGAGTTCGTCCCGACCCTAAGAAATTAGAAGCAGTCTGTGAATATCCCGTGCTTAAAAATATCAAAAATATTCGACAATTCTTGAGACTAACGGGTTATTACAGGTGGTTTATAGAAAAAAAGAAAAACTTTGAACAGCTCCAGTTTTGCAATATCCTGATTTTTCTAAGCCGTTCATTTTAACTACGGACGCGTCGGGTTATGCTATCGGTAGCATCCTCTCACAAGGAGAAATTAACAACGACCATCCATGCGCCGACGCCTTTAGAGCTTTGAGTGAGGTAGAAGAAAGATACGATACGTATGAAAAGGAAGCATTAGCTATAGTATATTCTATACTTCACTTTCGGCTGTATTTATATGAGCATTATTTTACAGTAGTAACCGATCATAAACCACTGATATGGTTTCGACGGGAACGGACGGTAATTGAAAAATTTTGCGTTGGAGACTAAAACTCGCAGAATACGAATACGATATAGTATATAAAGCCGGGAAAACTAATGTTAATGCTGATGCACTTTTGACAAATCCAGTTAAAGAAACAACCGCGAATGACGATATTTTAATTATTCAAATAAATCCCGTAACTGGCAATCGTACGAAACCTAAGCATCAACTGATGGATGCAGAGATAACTCGGTTATTAGAAGAACAACCTGACAATGATGAGGATATTATGTTGAATTACCAGGATCATACATTATGCAATTATGAAATAGAGGAATGTAATTGGGATCGGGAATCTGTTGACTCTAATGAGCAGCCTACGGAACTTATTTTTCCACCAGGGTCACTCGAAATATCATCCGACCACAAAACGTTTCAGGCGCGTATAGAAGACGAGGTGGATTTACCTAATACTCCGGTAAATAACCCAGGTACTCTTGTGCCTATAGTATATCCTGAAACATGTACAAGCAATACCTATTCTAGCCACGAAGAGTCGACCGATGGAATTATACTCGACGTTAATAACCCCGGTAACGAGACGACCGTGCTAGTCCAGAGAAAACGTATTCCTAAGCCTCTCGAAGTAAGCGATATTGAGTCCTTGAGCGACCAAGAACTCGAACTCGAAGCAACAAAAACTAGATTATCAACCACATGTGGCGTCGCAAGCTTCCCAAAGGAAGGATTATAGCCTCCAACATTAAACAATCACGCAATTTATTTCATACTCGTAGAGATAACATATATTAACCAATATTAACAAAAACAATGTACGTATTAAACTTCCAAAAAGAGACGTGATAGTACATTCAAATAGATTAAGGAAATCGAAAATTCTGTTGTAGATTCTATCTTTAGTAATTGTTGCTATAGAAATAAGCAATAAAATTAAATAAAATTTTAAAAAAGGCTAAATTAAATTAAATTCGATTCAGGAATATTAAAGGTTCATTAAGAAATACTTCATTAATTAGTAAAGTATTAACACCATATGAACAAAACTAAGAATAATAAAGATTTGTACGGCTAAGTTACTTTATAAAAATAATCATTCACATATATATGATAGTATTAAGTTGCACTCAAAAGAATAATAAATTAATAAATGAAAAAAAAAAAGTTTATATATACATATATTTTTATTAATAATCCATATATGCTTCCCTAATAAGTAACGTTAACAATATTAATAACAAGAATCAAGTATAATTTTGGGAAATATGCTATTTTACTTAGACCAACGGTGTGGAAGTATTATTATTGAGGAAAGGCCTGGCTTGTCAGTAGATCAAACATAGACCCTAGAACGCTGTAGTATTCCAAAGTAAACAAACGGGAATTTTTACTTTAAGGACGGACTGGGAAACTCTGGCAATTACCACGACCGAATTCGAAGCCTTGCAACAAAATTATTAAAGGGGTAACGTACAAAAGAAAAACAGAAGAAAAGTTAATAAAAAGTACGTAATAATAATACTAATAATACTTCAATAATACGATAGTAATATGATGATAGTATAGATAGTCTTATAAAAATAATGTTTGACAGTTAGTATTGTAATATGATGACAGTGACGATAATCCTGTCATAATAATAATTGCGACATATGAGATACCCTAGTCTCTTGGGAATCAAAAGATAATTTAATACTCATAATTAAACATTGAAAAAAAAAATGTTTTATAGACTTCGATATCGCAAAGAGCTTCAACAAATTTTAAAACTTCAAGAACTTCGAGAATTTCTGAGCTACAATAACCTAAAAGAATTTCAAGAACTACTAGAACTTAAAACATTCTAATAACTCTACGAACTTCATAACTTCAACAGCTTCAAGGACTTCAAGACTTTCTTCGCTAACAACGATGCACCAAAAACGTACGATAAAAATTATATATGTACATTTATCAATACACCGATACCATTAGAATCGGATTAACCACATCAAGTGCCTCAGAAAGAAAAATATTGCATCAAGCAATTAAAAAATATAATCGCACTACCACGAAAAGAAGTAAGTAAATTTAAGAAAGGACATATAATAACGGAAGTATCTTAGTAACAAATAATTTAGCAAATAAGAAATCTGAAACAGAACTAAGCAGTCTAGTAATGGAAATAATTCATTAATCTATATATATAAAAAGAAAAGTCCTGACTGACTCACTGACTCACTGACTCACTCATCAACGCCCAGCCCAAACTCCTGGGCCTAGAAACTTGGAATTCTAGGGATATATTCCCTTCGTGTCGTAGACGCTCACTAAGAAGGGATTTTTTAAGGTTCCCATCCTAAGCGGAAATAAAGGGTTAAATATGTTGTTTTTCGTTTTTTCAATTTTTCTTAGCCCCGATGAGATACTGCATTAGTTTTTACTCACGAAGGTTGTTTACGCTTGTACTGCAAAGCATAATTCAGCATTTTGCCCTAATCAGCCCTAAAGGGCCGAATCCCGATTAAGTTGATAAATTAAAAAAATCAAATAAATACCACGCCCAGCCCACCTCACCTCAACTTCTGTATTAATTTGGAAGACATCAAAACTGCATATCATGTGGTATGCCCACTAAGAAGGGATTTTTTAAAGATTCCCCTCCTAAGCGGAAAGAAAGAGTTAAATATGTTGTTTTTCGTTTTTTCAATTTTTCTTAGCCCCGATGAGATATTGCATTAGTTTTTACTTCCGAAGGTTGTTTACGCTTATACTGCAACGCATAGTTCAGCATTTTGCCCTAATCAGCCCTTAAAGGGTCAAATCCAGATCCAGTTAAAAAATTAAAAAATCAAATAAATATGCATAAGACTGTATAAATATATAAATAAGAAAAACAAGAGGTCTAACAGTCATTATATGACTGTTCATTTCGTAGAAATGGGCTTAAGGCGCACTATTGCCGAAATGCTGTCGTCTTCGATAAATATTTTATTTATTAACAAGTGTGTGACATCTCGATTTCGAGTGTATCGAATCGACAGAAGTCTCTTTTTCACGGTGATATGTTTTTGTCCGTTGTGGTTACATTCGATAATATGTTTTTGTCCGTTGTGGCTACATTCGTGTCGACAGCATTAATCTGTCAAACGGCAATTGCTGACCAAACGAGCAACAGAGCGTACGAGCAAAAGAGTGAGCAAGCGAGAGAAATAATCATTTTAAGGAAAATAGTGTTTCCAAGGGATATATTTGAAGAGAAGTTATTGTAAGTAAAAAATTAAATAATATCTTTGTGTGCTGAAGACGATGATGGAGACGATGACAAAAAAGACGACGCTGACAAGGACTACGACTATAGATACGATGACGATGATGGAGTCGATGACGACGACGACGATGAATTAAATTTTGAATTTTATTAAACTCCTTCGACGACACTACTACATGTCTGTATCATTTTGGTTTGCTGTCTATGGTCGTCGCAACATGAAAATTCAATTTTAGTGAAATGATATGTTGCTTTTGTTCAATATAATGCATTCTATGCAGAGCATACGAGCGAAAGAGCGAACGAGAGAGATAATTTACGGAATTTCATTTTACGGAATATATTAGGCGTACAGATAAGTTGCCGCCGTTTGACAAAAGATGGCGCCACCAGTAAGTTATTGTTAAAATTGTCAGATGTAAACGTCATTATCGTAAGGTTGGACATCAGGCAACAACATAATCTTAATATATTAGTGATTTTTTATCAGTATAATATATTTTTTTGTTTGCGAAAATGTCGAGTTTTGAGCCGAATAAGCGTCATTTGCGGGAACTTTTGATTTACTTCTTCAATTTGAAGAAATCTGCAGCTGAGGCGTATCGATGGCTTGTAGAAGCATATGGTGAGGCTGCCTCAAGTGAGAGAAGTTGTCGTGAGTGGTTTCAAAAGTTTAAGAACGGTGAATTTGACATCGAAGACAAAGAACTTAGCGGAAGGCCGAAAGTGTACGAAGACGCGGAATTGGAAGCATTATTGGATCAAGATTCGTGCCAAATGCAAGAAGAACTTGCACTTACATTAGGAGTGACTCAACAAGCAATTTCACATCGGTTGAAATCATTGGGAATGATTCAAAAACAAGGAAATTGGGTTCCATATGAACTGACACCGAGAAACGTTGAACGCCGATTTTTCACATGTGAAATGCTATTTGCCAGGCATAAACGAAAGGGTTTTCTGCACCGTATAGTCACTGGTGATGAAAAATGCTTCAACATCTACAGCTAAGCCAAATGTTCATGGAAAAAAACTCTTGTTGTGTATTTGGTGGGGTCAGCTTGGTGTCGTGTATTATGAGTTGCTCAAACCGAACGAAACCATTACTGGAGATGTCTACCGAATACAATTGATGAGATTGAGTCGAGCACTCAAGGAAAAGCGAGCCCACTACTACTCCAGACACGACAAAGTTATTCTCCTGCATGATAATGCTCGTCCACATGTTGCCGCGCCGGTCAAAACCTATTTGGAAACACTCAATTGAGAAATTTTATCCCACACGCCGTATTCACCAGACATTGCTCCTTCTGATTTCCACTTGTTTCGGTCGATGGCGCATGATCTATGTGAGCAACACTGCACATCATATGAAGATACTAAAAATTGGGTCGATTCGTGGATAGCCTTAAAAGATGAAGCATTCTTCCGACGCGGTATCCGTATGCTACCAGAAAGATGGGAAAACGTACTGGCAAGCGATGGACAATACTTCGGATAAAACATTAGGTACCGTCCTTTCACAATAAATTCCCAATTTTTTATTAAAAACGGCGGAAACTTATTTGTACGCCTAATAGTGTTTCCAAAGGATATATTTGAAGAAGATATATTGTAAGTAAAAACATGTACACACTAATATATGTGTGTATCATTTTAATTTGTGCACTATTGATATTGTCGTATAATACATTTTTATTTTTTGCGTAATGAAATTAACTTTTAAGAAATGTAACTTTTTGGCTTTTCGCATTACGTCCTGTGTTCCGCTGTTTCAAATATTATTATTATAATTATTACTTTTACAATATTTGCGAAATGATATGTGACTCTTTTGCATATCGTATTTCGTTTTGTGTCGTTTTTACGAATGTTAATTGGACTTAAATTTTTTTGAATAACACTGTTATTTTTACGATTTTTGATACATGATTTTTGACTTTCCTTAACAAAATGCATTATATGCTATTGAAAATTTTTGCGATATTTGAGAAATAATATGTGAATTCTTTACATATTGTATTTCTTTCTGTGCTGTCCCAGATAGCATTTTGACGTGCAGTGTACCAGGTGTATGCATAAGTTTTTTCCGGTTTTTTGGTAAAAAAAAAACACGTAATTTTCAAGGGAAATTAATTTTTGTTTTATTCAAAATATTGGCCATCGGCTTCTACACATTTCGCCCATCTTTCAGGTAACTTATGAATACCATGCCAGAAAAACTACTTGTCTTTTGCGGCAAACCATTTGTCGAGCCATTTTCCAACTTCCTCGAAATTGCTGAAGTGCTGCTCTGGGAGCGCGTGCCCCATTGATGCGAAGAGGTGGTAGTCAGATGGCGCCAGGTCTGGCGAATACGGCGGGTGCGGAAGTATGTCCCATCCAAGCGATTTCAAGGTGTCTTTCACTTTCTGTGTGAGACGGCGCATTGTCGTGTAACAAAATCACTTTGCCATGTCTTCTGGCCCATTCCGGTCGTCTTTCGATTAATGCGTGGTTTAAATTAATAATTTGTTGGCGATAGCGTTGTGTATTAACGGTTTTGCCGGGCTTCAAGAGTTCATAATACACAATACCGCTCTGGTCCCACCAGACACAGAGCATGGTCTTCTTGCCGAAGCGATTTGGCCTTGGTGTTGAAGGACCGGCTTCGCCAGGTGAAAGCCACGATTTTTTCCGCTTCGGGTTTTTAAAATAAATCCATTTTTCGTCGCGCGTCACAATTCGATGCAAAAAATGATTTCCTTTCGTGGCGTTGAAGCAGCACTTCACAAGTGACTTTGCGATTTTCTATTTGACGTTCATTCAAATCATGTGGGACCCATTTACGAAGTTTATTGATCTTCTCCATTACTCGTAAACGTCTGCCGATTGTTTCTTGTGACACATGTAATGCTTCTGCTAATTGCCGTTGAGTTTGAGTTGGGTCATCATCCAATAATTCCTGCAATTGCTCGTCTTCGCATATTTGTGGTCTACCAGAGCGCTCACTGTCTTTCACATTGAAATCACCACTTTTAAATTGTCGAAACCATGTCTCACATGTTCTAATCGATGGAGCGTGTTCACCATATGTTTCTACCAGCAAACGTTGACTTTCAGCAGCCTTTTTCTTTTGATTTAATAAGAAAAGCAATGCGTGCCGCAAATGTTCTTTTTCAGGCACAAAACTCGACATGATCACTGAACGATAAATCAAAGACGCTAGTTTTTGGCGGACTCAACTTGTGTGTGTTTGTAGGTTAATGTCAGACGAACAAAATGACGTATGTGTCAAATTAATACGCTGCGTACTTTTCGCTGGCGCCATCTCTTAGTTAAGCCGGAAAAAACTTATGCATACACCTGGTATATATTATAATCAGCTAATGGCTAGGGAGGTGCGTGAACTAATCGTCAGGCACGTGGTGGACACCTGGGAGGAGTTCTCCATCATGTCCCACAACAGCGAAGAGGATAACTACACCAACTCTACTTAGTACCTCGCTCATATGTCCCGACCCTTTACTTATGGTGGTTTATGTGAACTTGTGGCGGCTGGCCAATTGTTCGAGTTCGTTTTCGAAGTTTAACGCAATGGCGAGCTCTATGAAAGTGTCGGTGCTGAAGGTTATCCCGTGAGGAGGTTACGTTTTTCGCAGGACCATTCTAGGGGCCATTTCGATACGTACCTGCCACGTGAACCTAAAGAAGTGTTTACCTTACTACCTCTTTCCCAGCTCGACCCCTATTAACATTTGTCATAGCCTTTACCTCTTTCCCAGCTTTTCCAGCTCGACTGCGATTCGCACTTCTCACAGCCATCACCTCTTCCTGTCCTCAAGAAGGCTCCTGGCAAACGTCGTGCCCGATATTCCGATGTTAAAAGGAGGAAGCAACTTAAGGATGCGGCAAGGAAATATGCTCAGAATAATCCTGCGGTGAACCGTGCTGCGGTGGCCAGGTACCAGAAAAATCACCCCGAGGTGCACCGTGATGCGTTGGCCAGGTACCAGCAAGATCACCGTGAAGTGCACAGAGCGGCGGAATTTCGATATGAGCAAAGCAATCCTGGAAGACGAGGAGAAAGGCGAACACTTCCATGGAAAGTCAAGGCTCACTCAGGCATGGCATATGATCCTGACGTGGCTTATGAGGCAGACAGCACTGTAGATCTGGGTACTATGAGCCACAAATGCATATATTGCAATGCTTTGAAGTGGAAGGAAGAGCCCTGCGGCATGTGCTGCAGCGCTGGCAAGGTGCAGCTTCCGCCCTTCGAACCTCTGCCCGAGCCTCTTTACAGCCTGGTAATGGATATCCACCCTGAGCACGTCCACTTCCTGAACCGTATTCGGAAGTATAATGGCTGCTTCAACATGACATCATTTGGGGCTAAGCAGGTTCTACGAGATGGCTTCATACCGACTTTTAAAGTTCAGGGGCAGGTGTATCATTTGATAGAAAGTCTGCTGCCAGCACCTTAACAGGAAGCCCAATTTCTGCAAATCTATTTTGTGGGCGATGACGAAAGGGAAGTGCGCTTGAGGTGCAGCAAATTTTCTGACGCCAAACAGGGATTCGACAAACAACTGCAGAGGATGCTACACGACATCAATAGCTATATAAAGGATCTGAAGACTGCCATGGACAAGGTGGCTCCAACCTGTGAGAAGTTCGAAGTCGTTATCCATGCAGATAGAAAGCCAGCTGGCGCTCATGGAGGTCGCTTCAATGCACCAACAGCAAATGAGGTAGCTCTGGTGATTTCTGGTCAGCAATTCGAGCATCGAGACATTGTGCTGCAGAGCCATAACAACACATTGCAGCGCATTAGTGAAATTCATCGGTCATACGACGCTTTGCAGTATCCGCTTCTGTTTTGCCGTGGCGAGGATGGGTACTCTATTGCCTTGCCTCAGCGCGATTCTAAGACCAAGTTGCTCCTCAATAAGACAGTCCGCAGCGAGTTTTTACTCTTATCGTGTTATGGTCAGGCAAAGGGAAGTCAACCATATTTTGTACTTCCGCTCCCTTTTCAGTCAATTTTTGGTTGACATGTATGCCAAATAGAGACTGAGAGGTTGAATTACACCAGGAACAATTAGGCGCAGCTGAGGGCAGACAGCTATATTCACCTGAAGGACGCTGTGAGTAGACAGGATGCTGACGCTGCTCAGCTGGGTCAAATGGTGGTGCTTCCTTCATCATTCACTGAGGGACCTCGCTATATGCATGAGCGGACTCAGGACGCCATGACATATGTTCGCCATTACGGCCGTCCTGATCTGTTCATCACTTTCACCTGTAATCTCAGGTGGAAGGATATCACAAATATACTGCTACCTGGGCAAAAGTCTCACGATCGTCATGACATCATAGACAAGGTATTCCATCTCAAGGTGAAGAAGATGATATCTCTTTTGAACAAGGGTCCACAGTCTGTTTGGTGGAGTACGGTGTTTAGGTACTCTGTCGAGTGGCAAAAGCGGGGTCTGCCTCACCTTCACATATTGCTGTGGCTAGAGCAGCGCATCTTCTCTGACATGATCGACAAAGTCATCTGTGCTGAAATACCTGATCCTGAGCAAGATCCTCTCCTCCACAATATTGTCAAGGCCAACATGATTCATGGGCCCTGCGGCAGCTTGAACTACAATTAGCCTTGCATGAAAGGAGGTAGTGGCAGCGAGAAGTATCCCCGGCCACTTCACAAGAACACTCAGACAGAAGACGATACATATCCGCAGTATCGTAGGAGGTCTCCAGCTTCATAGGTGGCTTCACTGTAGAAATCAATAGAATAAAACTGGACAACCGCTGGGTGGTGCCCTACAATCTTGTCTTGTCACGCACTTTCGATGCTCACATCAATGTAGAATTATCTAACTCTGTTAAGTCCATTAAATACATTTGCAAGTACGTGAACAAGGGCAGTGACCAGGCGTCTTTTGCTCTGGAGAATGAGAAGGATGAAGTAAAGATGTATGAGATTGGGCGGTACATTAGTAGCTCGGAGGCGGTTTGGAGGATATTAGCGTTCCCTATTCATGAGAGGTATCCCACTATTTTTCATCTGGCTGTTCACCTCGAGAATGGTCACCGTGCGTACTACACCTCTGACAACTTGGCCTAAGCTTGGAGAATCTCGTATCAAGAGTTTTCCCTCTATGGCCTGTGGATATCATTGGCTGCGCGTGTCACCGAAGTCTTTAATTGGTTCGTACCCACTTGCTCTGTTGGCGATTATCGAGTGCTAGCTCCCTTCTCCCTGTCGTGTACCGTATCTGGGTGACGAAGGTAGACCAACTGCCCTAGCAACGTCTTCGTTGCTTTGGAAGTTCTTATATGCTACGACAAATGTTGCAATGAACGAAAGATTGATATTCGATATTACACGAAGACACATATCTTATTCATTGTATTGATAGAAAATTGGAATTTGTTTTTGACGTCAGAGCTCAAAAAGCAGTTCTTTAAAAATTCTGAATAGACAAATAACAATTGAAAAACAATTGTACCAGAGATTTGGACTCTACGAAGAAAATCTTCTGCTGACGGAAAAAAAAAAATCTAATAAATAAATCGATAATTTAAAAGGAATAAAACATCTGAACGCGAGTTCGAGATAAGAATTAAGCAAATAATACCATACAGACAGCCAGAGTTGAAATAGGATAAAATAAGGAAGATGACTAATATTAATCATTTGGTAGATGACAAAGACGACTCGAAGCTACGGTAGCAGTTGCTGGTGGGAGAACATACCCCTCAACGCTTCAGGTCGCACCCGAGCCGATGCTGTCTTTCCCCTCTTTCTGTATTAACACCTTAAGACGAGCAGTGTTCCCTCGAAACAATACATTTATAAGACACATACTTTGCGGTTCACTGCAAATGTAAGCAGCCATTTAATATACAATAATTCGGACTTACGAACAATTTTAATTTAAAATTATGATAAGTTTTCAGAAACGAAATGCTCATTAAAAAGGATGCAAGAAATAACTGCAATTATGAAAATTAAACATTAATGAAAATCAAAAAGCCATTCACATTGTTTAACTAAACAGTTAGTATCGTGAAAGGATTTAAAAACAATAAACATTTATTTACTGTGGTAGATATATATGCCCTTTCACGCTACACACTATTAAGAATTAAAATAAGTTTAACATAATCGAAGAACTACATTCTGTATTAGTCATAAAGAAAATCGCGTTTTTTGGACAAAAATCTTTTTATTTCTCAACATAATCTCCTTTTAGTTCGATACACTTATTCCATCGATTTTCTAATTTTTTTATGCCCTCCGAATAATATGATTTCGGAAGGTCCTCGAAATAGGTCTCTGTTCCGGCGATGAGGTAATCTGGAACCAAATCTCTTTCCGCCAAGCCATTTTTTCAGGTTTGGAAACAGAAAGTAGTCAGAGGGGGCCAAATCTGGAGAATACGGTGGATGGGAAAGCAATTCGTATTTAAAGTCATGAATTTTGGCCATGGCAACTCGGCACGTGTGAACGCGAGCATTGTCTTGATGGAAGATCACTTTTTTCCTCGCCAAATGGGGACGTTTTTTTCTTCAATTCGTCGTTGAATCGGGTCAATACGGCTGCATAGTATTCGCCATTAATCGTTTTTTTTCGGCGGAAGGTAATCCACGTAGATTATGCCGCGTGCTTCGCAAAAAACTGTGGCCATGACCTTACCGGCCGATGGCACCGTATTCGCTTTCTTCGGAGCACGTTCGGTCGGTGAAGTCCATTGTTTCGATTGTTCCTTTGTCTCTGGTGTATAGTGATGGATCCATGTTTCGGCCACGGTTACGTAACGACGCAAAAACTCAACAGGATCACGCTTATATATCGCTAAACACGCCTCTGAATCAGCTACACGTTCTTTTTTATGGTCGACAGTGAGCAAACGCGGCACCCACCTTGCGGATAACTTTTTCATACCCAGCTGATCACTCAGGATTGAAATCACTGAGCCATATGATATGCCTGTGGCCTCAGCAATCTCACGCACTTTTAGTCTCCGATCATTTAACATCATATCGTGGACTTTTTCAATTGTTTCTGGTATGACGACCTCATTGGACGACCTGGACGTTCATCGTCAACAATGCTCATACGACTGCGTTTAAATGCAGCTGTCCAATATTTAATGGTTGATAACGAAGGTGCAAGGTCCATATAAACTTCGTCTAGCTCCGCTTGATTTCATTGTTCGTTTTCTTTTTCAAAAACAAAAATCGAATCACTGCACGATACTCAATTTTTTCCATTTTTGTAAAAACACAAAAGTTGTTTGTCTTTCCATAGCTGTCAAACGCAAACTAAATATCGCAGCAAGCTGAAACTTTGACAACAGTCATGTGAAGGATGGCACTACGAAACGTCGATATTGATTTCTTTCCTCGACCAACAGATGGCGCAAGGCCGACTATTTATTGATTGACCCTCGAAGTAAAATTAATAAACTGATGCATTCTCTTGCTGAGAGCACATCACGACGTAGCTGTCTCAAAACATAAAAAAGACCGTGAAGTCGAGAAAACGTTCCGGTGATGTGAAAAGGAAGCGGGGCAAGAAAAACAGTGGAAAGAAGAACGACAAAACCAGCCGTCCAGAGACGTAACAAGTAATCAAGAACAGTGAGAGATATTTTTGCTTAGTCTGAACTCGGACAAAAATATCATTCCTACACGTACACCCGTGTGAATGTCTGAAGTCGGAAAGTAAACTATTTACACTACCACCGACCTAGACGATGAGTGAGGTATTTGAGTGTATTATAAGCCAATCTTATCGTTGACGGGTGATTAACTGATAGAGTTCTGCACTCAATGTTGAACCAGACCGATGTATTTTTGAATCAGAAACTTCCGTCACCTCCTAACAATGCTTATGCATATAGAGTATATATTAAAACACTTTTTAATTACGAGCTTGCTGCGAAGGCCTCGCATCTTGCGATGCGTAAGAAGTACGTTTCGCGAAAGCCCTAACTTCAACAATTAATTGCATTGTGCATGCTGAATACGATAATGTATTGGGGATGGACTCATCCAGGCAGGTGATTGTAGATTTCAGCAGCTGATCGGAGAGAAGCGTCTTCAGTTTGCGTTAATCATTTAGAGCACGACGGTCAAAAAAGATTTCATCATGAATGTCGATATTGATATACAGAGTATGAGGGAGAGAGATAATCAGTTTATACTTAAGAAAGTAGCTGTCGTCTCTATACAGACTGAGGATTTTGACCATTCGATTGTAAAACCGCCCTATCTATATGACCGATTGCCACCCGTTGAAAAGAGGCAAAACATGTAGATAACAAGGAAAGATAGTTTGGTGTCCCCCTCCGATTTTAATGAAACTCACGTATGTTGTAGAGCATCGAAAACTAAAATACACGTATTTTTTTTATCGGCGGAAAAACATGTCTAAGGGGTGAAATTGCCCTTCAAAATTAGCATGCCGAGGGTTAATTATGCAGTTTCACCCAGAAGGCGTCAATCGATTTTAATGAAACAAAAACCAAAATACTCCTCATTGAAGACAATCAAAATTCCACGTGAAGTTGAAGAAAAAAATTCATTTGCAGGGGTGAACAACACCCTGATTTTCAATTTTCCACCCTACACAAAAAACTAACCAACCAAATTGAACAGAACATATACCATTTGGAAGCGCAAGTTAAAATGAAGATGACGTATGTTTGCACATTCACAGGAAAATTAATTTACGGGGGTAAACTACCCCTTATCCATTAGTACGTATATTTGTGCGTACATTCTTGTTTCTCGTTATTTACATTAAAGAGCTGCTTGCGTTCACTCTTTGTGCTGATTTTGTGCTTATCAATAATTTATCGTCATATGTTATCGACCTTTCGATTAGATTGTATTTCGATTCGGCGCAAATTTCGGAATAAGTCGATGATGCAACAGTCGTTCCATCTATTGAACATTGTCATTTATTCCAACGAAATGAATATGATCTCATTTTTTTGAGTAATCTAATCATACGCCAATATGATAAAAATACTTTCGACGCAGTAAGAGGTGTTTTCTACATAGGCGGCTATCTGGGACTGCGTATTATCTGCTGATATCGCATGTGGTTCAACAACAAGTCTTTCAAATATAAAAACCGCGATACATACAGCGATCTTCAGTTGCTCATTTAAACGGAGTGCCAGTGCGTCAGTTATAATTTCTGATAAAAAAAATCAATAGACCATGAAAGTGAATCCAATCAACGTCATTAAACTTCTTTTGGCTACATTTGAAGCCATGAATATTCTCGAAACTCCGATTAACAATGCAGAAATCGAGGTAAAGCAGAATTTCGAAAAAGTTCTGGTCGACTGCATGGACGATTATAACGGAGTTGAAATTATCGAGGAACAATCGCTAGATTTTCAAGAGCCATTCAAGCAATATGATGTTAACCCTGTCGAGGACACTCTTTGGCAACATGATGAAGGTCCCGTGGATTCTGATACTTGTTCTAAAGACGAAGAAGACATAAGCTACGATTACAAACACAAAGCAATCGAATATTGGAGATTCGGTAAGAAGAAAAATTAGTGTCGATACCGTCAGTCGGAAATTCAAAAAAGTCAAATCTGTACGACAATTAAAACGCTGGGCAAATCAAATGAACAAAGGTGGGACCTACATGGAGAAATTAGCTCGAATCTCTGAATATACTTTGAAAAACATCTAAGCCGCAGTAGATGCTGGTTTCATTGTTCATGATATCGACCTTCAAAAGTGGGCTCTACAAGTTCAAAAAGAGATAGGTCACGAAGACATTCATTTTAAAGCTTCTCGTGATTGGCTTCGGAAGTTCAAGAAATCACATCGTATTGTGTCCAGGAAAATTAATAAATTCGTAACACGAAAGACTATAGAAGACGAACCAGTTTTAAGGATGAATGCAGAAAACTTTGTGAATGAAATTAAACCATATATTCAAAAATATGGACCGGAAAACATATATAATTCAGATGAGAGCGGTTTTCAACTGGAAATCCACTCTGGCAGGACTCTGACGGCTGAAGGAACTAAACAAGTGCAATGTGTAGTACAATCCGTATCATCTACAACTCACAGCTACACTATCCAACCAACCATAAATGCAGATAGAAAATTACTGTCAACCCTTTTTATCGTTCCAAAAGAGGGAAAGGGTGAGTTCGGCCCAATCGTGGAAAAACATTTATTCAGGCCAGAAAACGTATTTTTAACAGCAACGAAATCCGGAAAAATTACTTCAAGTATGGACAAAAATGATTGCTAGAAAATATTGAACATATGATGAATTATACTATATCGATAACCAATATCATCCTATGTATAGAGCACTTCAAAGTTTGGTTGGAAAAAGTATTCTTCCCCAACACCGGCCGTGACAGCGTATTGTTGATAAACTCGTGGAGTGGACACTGCCCAGAAGTTGTTCAAAATGCAACACCTCGGGGCAAAAAAAACAATCACAAAGATATCATAAATACATACAGGCAGGGAAAATCCAACCACTCGACGTTTTTGGTTTCCGAATATGAAAAAATTTTGTATGACATTTTTCCGACAGTGTATTAATACTTAATTCTGATATTAATTTACACTTGAGAAACACCATAATCAAACTGCAATCGCTCGCACACAATCAACTTTCATCACCCAGATATATAAATCTTTTCAAATATGCATGGTTCAAACGTATTTATATAACCGATAAGTCAAACGAGTTCGACAATCCAGTGAGTTTTGGTTTCGGTCAATCGTCTCAAACACACTGTGAAGTACTAGGTTGTAATAATGTGGCCATCATCAGATGTTCATGGTGCAAGAAGTCTTTATGCTTGCAACATTTTTTTGAAGAGTATCATTTCTGTACGACTTACGAACCATGGTTGCTGCAAATTATAACAGTAATGTGCACGTTGATGAATTGAAAAGAAATGATAAATTATATTATATACTGTGGTGTATGTAGATGCGCAAGGTGGTAAGAATAAATGTGAGAGAATGGAGAGTGGGGAGAGCGATAACACGGGACGTGAAAAGGACGACAGTCGAATAAATGCGCTTGCCGAAACCGGGTATTTGTTATTTCTCGCCTATGTCCTCAGCTGATTGCCGCTGTTTCGAAATACAGCCATACATATATGCCATACAACCACTGAACCCCAGCAACATTCCCCAGTATTCTGTATTTGAACAAGCTATTTTTTTCAGTAAATAACGCGAAACTCGTGAATGGATCATTCTAATTGTAAGTAACAGCCGGTCACCCCCTTAATAATAAACAAAGCATCATCTGAAGTGCCCCCCGTTGACTTCGGCTAACAGGAATGTTTTGAATCAATTCGGACATTTAAATAAAGAGAAACAAGAATGTACGCACAAATATACGTACTAATGGATAAGGGGTAGTTTACCCCCGTAAACTCATTTTCCTGTGAATGTGCAAAAATACGTCAACTTTATTTTAACTTGCCCTTCCAAATGGTATATGTTCTGTTCAATTTGGTTGGTTAGTTTTTTGTGTAGGGTGAAAAATTGAATAATCAGGGGGTTGTTCACCCCTGCAAATAAATTTTTTTCTTCAACTTCACGTGGAATTTTGATTGTCTTCAATGAGGAGTATTTTGGTTTTTGTTTCATTAAAATCGATTGACGCCTTCTGGGTGAAATTGCATAATCACCCCTCGACATGCTAATTTTGAAGGGCGATTTCACCCCTTAGAAATGTTTTTCCGCCGATAAAAAAAAATACGTATCTTTTAGTTTTCGATGCTCTACACCATACGTGAGTTTCATCAAAATCGGAGGAGGACACCAAACTATCTTTCCTTGGGTAATATTCATGGCATTGAATGGTCTGAAGATGACGCTTCACTCCGCGCGCTAGAAAAAAATCTAAAGATAATTACAATCCAAGCTTCAATACACGGATCTTTATCAGAGGTTCTAAGAAATTACCATACGTAACGCACCTTACCGGAAGTTTTATTATAAATCTGGAAGATGATGATGAGGCTCTTTCATTCTGCTGCCCACCACGAAGTGACACACATCGTATGTATCACTGTGTGCTAAATAAATAACGGTGATACAAATGCGCTCTGAACACCGCTACCAGGATTAAAGCATGGTTCTGCCATAGCGAGCGAATGGCCTCTTTATGGGAATATAGAACTATTACATCGTGGTGTGTCAGTTTCTCAGAAGACGAGTCAGAAGAAGAAAAAAAGCCGTTGTGTCATGAACAGTCTTTAGATTCTGCAATCTCTTGAAAACATAAAGGATCATGCGGTGCGAGTGTATCCAGCAGATCGTATCCGGAAAATGTGGACGAAACCGACGGCATTCGGTTAATACCGATGCGCACAAATTACGCGGAGCCCACTGGGTCGCGATTTACGTCGATCGAGATGGACACGGCGGGTTTTTCCACAGCATCTCTCACGTCTCCAAAGAAACTGCAGACTCTTCCACTGCAACTATTTCACAATGCTGCGGACTGTATTGTGTTATGATGATATGTTGCTTTGGTCGCGTGTTTGATAAGTATGGGAAAGCATCGGCATCGGACGACCTTAATAATGTTCACTCCTCTTTTTTACGTTTCGGTCCTTTGGTCGGAACCCTCGTCAGAATTCTGTTTATTCATATTAAAATACGTTCAAGTGTTTAAAGGTGTTTCCACACGTTAAATTGCGAGAACTCAACAGTAATTGTATCTAGCTTCTTCACTGGATCGCTCCGGCCTGTCATTATAGGTTAGATGTATGTCTAATTTTTTTACGTTGTTCGTGCTAATCTCTTTATATTTGTCCTTCATTTTAACGTTAATTCAAAATTTGCTCGGAGGAACAATTTTGTTCCTGTTTGTGTCTGGTTCCTATGTTTCAAACCTGCGAATGAGTCTCCGCGACAAGAAATCTACATATAATTTAATAGGTGAGACCTGTTATTTCATTTTCTTCTAGTTCATGCACATTCTTCGTACGGATTCTTCGTAACAGCACTTATAAGTCCATATCTTATTGTCGGAAAAAACTTACCACTCGAATAGTGTAACGTAATAGTAAGAGGAATTGGAAGTCACTTTGCCCACTATAATTATAGTTCAAATTGCCTATTATTCTTATACCGGTCACATGTGCCTGTTAGAAGCACGACGACGTAAGCACAATCGCCGATCGCGTGCAGAAAGTCCGTAGAACGAAGTGACCCAATTGTTTATGTTTATGATAGAAGAACCACTGCACAAATGCACGCAACGCGATCGGATGTAAATCGGCCGACTCGCGTTACACTTTAAGAAATCATAGAAGAAAATATCCGAACTGTTGCGTAAAGAAGGATTAACTTGAAGTACCTAGTGCCGGGAAGGGAAGACCTAATACGAACTGTTTATGTCTACTCCCGAAGAAACGTAGCACAAGTGCACTGGAATGATCCGAGCGTAAATCGGACAATTCGCTAAGCATTTTTGAGGATTAACAATAAAGTAACCGAACTAGGTTGCGTAACTAAGAATGTCCGTGAACTCGGACCGCGAAACGAGCACTATGAAACCCACAGAAGAAGCGATTTTGGAAGAGAGATCAGAAGAAGCATGAGCGCAGGGGCGGACTTATCGGAAGTGACCGCGCGTCTAGAAGAGTCTATCGAGAAAAAGCCTGTTGACTGCCTGCCTTCTTCGGACGCTCAGAAAACTAGCACATTTTCTGAACGAGTGCAAAATCGCTTAATCGTAATTCTTTTATAAATATTTTTTACAAGCCTTTTTCATTGTTAGTACAGTTAAATTCTATTCATATAATGTTATTCCGTATATTTGCAGGTAAAATCCGGAACGGGCTGTACATGTCTGTATATAAGGTGTTGTACATGTACCTATGAATGATTCCCGCTAGTCCAGTTGAGCGCCTATTTCTTACGGTTTTTAACGTTTGATATATAGTTTCGAGTAGTAGCATCTGTCAATTTCCTCGTTTTTCACGTTATTTGCCAATAATAATCTACCAAAACCAGACAGAATATAACCATGGGATATATAATCCAGAAACATAAAGGAATATTTAGTGTTTGTTCGGTGTTCCATTCAAGCGTTGCTGTGTTTCGACGTATACGGTTTTGATATCTATTCGGAAGAAGGGTCGGCCCTTAAAAATTGTATGATAATTTTGTATGATCGTCCGTGTTGGTAACAATGGTAATAGACATACGCATCGGTACGCGATCGGCAGAGAAGACTCCTTTCATCTAAGCTAAGACATGTAGCTTTAGCATCTCCGAAGTGTTCATTATAATTGCTTTCCTGTGCGGTGAGGGTCGACGTTTGTACTGATCATGCTTACGTGAAGGTGGAGGGGGTGAGTGTCGATTATTGGGGTAACGGGTCACTGTATTTCACCCTCCGCAGTTGCGGCGCCGTCGCATATGTTTGGCTTGACACCACTGTCTCTGATTATCGGTACCGAGACTGTATATTCTCAGCCGGGAGTTGTACGATCCGTGTCGTTCAGGATCTCAATATGTGTCAATAATTGAAAGTGAGGCCAACGTTTCATTTTTTCAATGTTATTTTTTTGCGCAATATGCAGAATCCTTCCTCGACACGCCGTTAAATATTCATCATGTGTTGTCGTGCAGTGTATTCTTAAAACTGGGTCCTTTGTATTCCTTTAAATTTATTATATAACGACCTAGCACATAAAATATTGACTATTCTAAGTATGCACGTGACTGTAAAACCCTACGAGTCTATTAAAGTTGGCCACATCAATAATCTATAGCTTTAAATGTGCTATCAAGTCGATGTATTTTTGAATCTGAAACTTATATCGCCTTCTAATGACATGTATGTATACAGAGCGTATATTGAACATTATTTAATGACAGGCATGGTGCAAAGATCTGTTATCTAACGAGTATTATATGGCATAACGATACGGCCGGTAAAATGGATGATATAACAAACGCTAATACCGGTTTTAATAACCGAAGATTCCATCCTAGCACTGGAAAAACGGTTGAACTCATCCGGTATATTTACGATGACATTTTTAATCAGGAGAGGTTTATAATAAATGGTGTTGAGATTCAATTGCGACTCGTGCGTACCAAAAATGTTTTTTGACTCATGATCTCTTGAAAAGATTACAGTATCCATGTTGGAGACGCATCACTTCTCCGGCGTGCAAAAATATCACCCGATATATATCTAGCTCACGCAAGAGCTCCATCGAAATCTATAGCAAAATATGCCTTAACACTGTAACGTACTGATCGTCTAATAACGCACGGTGCACATAACTAAGCACCGCCACCGCGCGTCACTCACACCATGTAGGCCGGCACGTCAGAGACTAAGTCCTGTTATTCGGTTAGAAAAGCACGACTACGGAAGCACTATCTGAGACTAGTGGGAATTAAATCCATCGATAGAGACAAACGACGAATTTTGAAAAGGACCAAGGCTATCGATGGATTAAAGGAGATGGACTAAAGGACCGCCACCAGATATAGTAATAGCAAAAATGTAGGGTCAACGGAAGGGATGCCGGTATAAAACCACCGGAAATTTGGCATTCGGGGAACACTTTTGTTTACAGATCCCGCCGATGTAGAAGCCCAGCTACCAGGAAGAAAGACCAGATGAGCCATCGATAGTCTGCAGCCACACCGGTATACACGAGACTCAGCTGTAACGTCAGACCCACACTAGACTGATAGCAGTTGAGCCTATGCTGCGTCCAAGTCCAGCCGAACCGCATCCGCATAGCCGTTAAAATAACAACAAAGCGGACTCACTCTGGTAGCCGAGGATAGACGATCCGGCGAGTTTTTATACACAACGAAATCGAGAAAGTACAGTAAATTGAGCATATAAAATGACCAATCGAATATATACCATGATAGCGTAGGTATATAGAATTATAAGTAGGATCGACAATTACGACATCAGAGGGAAAATATAAAATTATATTAAATTCTACGAGGTTCGGCTCTGACATGTGCTTCCTATGCGAATGCATTTCGAGTGCATCTCGCTGACGCCAGACTGCAGCGGCGGTCAGGCGAGCGAGCCGGTAGGCCACGACGGGAATCTGAGACGGGAGCTCCACTCCCACAACAGGTCCCGGTAGCGTATATCAATCGGCGGAATAAAGATCTGAGAATTATCTTGCGATCACGGCAGGACATACGAATTATCGACCGATACTCATAAATTCATTCTAAGGCAAATCGTATCATAACACATTTTTTAATTCTCCATCTCAACGTACACAATTATTCTAGAGGCATGCAAGAGCCTGGGAATAACCATTTAGAAGTAGTACAACTGAATTCAATATTTATTCTTTTTCGCTTATATTGGGTCCGGGAAAAAGTTCTTGGCGTTTTTCACGATAGATGGCATCAATTGTCAATAAGTCAGGAAACACAGATCGCAGCGACTCCACTAAACGCTCGTTGGAAAGGTGACACTTCGAGCGTTACTTTGAGTGTATAAACATCGAAATTGGTGCAGTGGTTGGAAAGTTGTTTGCGGTTAAAAATGGAGAAGAGTAATGAAAAATTGCGCTATATTTTGCAATATTATTACGACAAACGGAAGAACACTGCACAGGCTTGTGAACAAATTTGTGCTGTGTACGGTGAAGGTACTTTATCAAAATCTGCTGTGCGGAAATCGTTTCCTCGCTTTCGTTCTGGTAATTTTGATATGAAAGATGAGTCACGCTCTGGTCGTCCAATCACTGAAACAGCTGATGAAATTCTTGAAAAAGTCCAGCAACATAAGCATATCAGCAGTGTCGATATTGGTATGGTAGGCATTCACCACAAAACTGTTTTGAACCATTTACACAAAGCTGGCTACAAAAAGAAGCTCGATAAATGAGTTATTCATGAGTTGAGCGCGAAAAACATGATAGACCGATGCCGCAACGCAATGAAATCGAGCCATTTCTGAAACGTCTCATAACCGGTTGTTTGAGAATCCATCCAGATGTACTTGGAATGACCTGCGAATATATTGAAAATTATGAGGATTCACTCACAACAGGGAAAAATAAAATCAGACAAAAAGATGGTTTATAGAGAAAGTGGTTTTTATTCTACCATGCGCTCTTTCACTACAAAATATATAAAATAAATAAAATAATAACGATATAAAATATAATACAAAAAAATAAACTGAATTGAGTTTTGGTTGTGACCAGCACACAATTAATATAATTGTGTAATATAATTGTGTGCTGTCTTTTATTGAGTGTAGTGTACGTGGTGCAGCCAGAGCGTAGAATATTTCACTTACTCTCAACAAATTCTCTACAGGTTTATAAGAGAGAAAATACTGAGAGCAAGCGAGAGCACTTGCAATTATATCGCTTGAGTGCTGGATGTGCGATATGAAACAACGTGATACAGTCAGCGCTGCAGAGCACGGCAAAGTGAGATTTTGAGGATGCACAAATGATTAGAAAATATTCACAGTACTTTCCCAGCAAGTTTATTGGGGAAAAGTACAGTGAATAACAGGCACACGCGCAATTATATTAATTGAGCGTGCAAATTACTTTGAGCAAAACGTGGTGCAGCCCGTGCTGCAGAGCACGCCACAAAGTGAGACAATTAATGTTCATGTACCGATGAGTTTTACACTCCTCACCGTCATTGAATTGCGATGAATTGTAACGGTGTACCTTACCTTGTGGTTGAGTCCTGATGAGCACGAAAATGTTGAGAGGATCCGGTGAGATGGTGAAAAGTCCAAGCGAGTGAACCGAGGATGTGTGCGCTGTCCCAGCGGGTTTTCACAGAAGTGTCAAGTTTTTCAATATGGCTTCAGTCAGAAGTCAAATGAGTCACGAATATCGATCGCCGTGCGCCAGCTGATTTTCCAACACCAGTGATGAAAAATAGATCACGTACGACAATCGGAAGCGTCAAAGATCGTGGAAAAGGAATGGTGAGCCGTGATAAACGTTCGCGAAGCCAGGATTGACGGCGAAAAAAGTGATGCTGTTTGTGTGGTGGGAGTGGAAGGGAATCGTCCACCATGAGCTACTTCCAGTTATTCAGACGATTGATTCTCAACTCTACTGTGGACAACTAGAGAGATTACACCAAGCAATTGAAAGAAAACGGCCCGAATTGATTAATAGGAAAGGTGTTGTCTTCCATCATGGCAACGCCCGACCACACACTTCTTTGATGACCCGTCAAAAATTGCGAGAACTTGGTTGGGAAGTTTTAATGCATCCACCGTATAGTCCCTCTGACTATCACTTATTCCGATCTCCGCAGAATTCTCTCAATGGAAATAAGCTGCTTTCAAAAGAAGCCTGTGAAAACCACTTGATTCAGTTTTTCAACCAGAAACCACAGAAGTTTTTCACCGATGACATCATGGCTCTACCCGAAAAATGGCGAAACATTGTCGATAATAATGGAGCTGTTATGCCGGTACTGCGTAATTGGATTATTCGGTATTCGGTATAATATTAAAAGTTATTATTTTTTGGGATCGTTTGCCGATAAGGAGATGAATCTCGAGTAAAAGATGAAAACGCGAATTTATATAAAAGCAAGTATTTATTATAGGCAACGGTAACTTTCCGTTATCTATTTAATTGTCAAAGTAAGAAGTACAATAATACGTTGTTTCGAGTATTTCACGAGGAACCAACCGTTCTTTGTTCAGTTTAAATTAATACTGATTTTAGTAAAGCAGTTAGCAACTGCGTTTGCTAAAACTTGAACGAATTCTATATTTCAGAATTCTGTATCTAGAGGTGTCGGCGTCCACCTTGTATGCCGCGACACAACAGAGCATATTTGGTTTAAGTAAATTCATTTTCACACCATAAGAAAACCAGTTGAATTTTACTAAAAAAAACGCCACGAACTAAATTTAATTACGAAAGGTAATTAAATTTAATGTTAACGGAAAATACCGTTACAGCACATGTACAGGTTAAAGCAATATCAATAAATGCTGGTGTACATGGTGACACTCAAGATGTCGTACTCGGTCAATTATATAAACATTTAATTATCGGTTTTGTCGATGTGGCGGGGGAAGACGGGTGGCGCGACACAGCAACCCGAAAAATTATTAAAGCTCGTTCGATTTAAAATTACAGGGAATAATGATGTAAAGTGGAATAGAGCAGCGGGGCATGGTATAAAAGAGCCTGCAGGAGAGGAAACACTCTCTTGGCTCTCAGCTTTTAATTCTGAACTCTTCTCTGACGTTTTATCTCTTACGTGCATCTCGGTGAAAAGTAGACCGTTCGTGCATTATGAAGTTTGATTCAATGTGTTGAGATTTCAATAATTCTACATCGACGTTTACAAAGTAATTAAGAAAATCGAGTCTCTGTGATGAAGAACGAAGACAGTTAAAAAAGGAAAGACAGGCGAGTGGTCTAGTAATAAGAAAAATAATTAGTGGGATTTAAAAGAGATTTATAATAATACTGGATTGAATAGACTTTAATTGAATAGAATCTAGCGAATAATATTTAATTAAATAGAATTGAGGGAATAATATTTAAGCGAATAGCATTTAAGCGAGTAGTATTTCAATAGGTAGAATAAGCATGTAGTATGTAAGCGAGTAGGTTTAAAGCGGATAGGAAGGAAGTAGAACGAGTAGTAAATAAAGAGGATTATAAGTATAATAGAGATATCACCTTTAAGAGCAAGTTTGACGCGCTTGGTTTGAGTGTGTAGGGTGGGTGACAGGCCTACTACCAACGGCAAATACAATAACAAGCGAAGTAGCTAGGTGTACCGAGAAGCTACGTGAACGAGATCCACGAAAAAAATTGTAGACTGATCGTAAAAATTAACGGTTTGAAATGCAATGTAATGGCCAACGGTGCCAATAAACCGAACATCGATATTCGTCTAATTGTTTTGGTCAATAAACCTTACTTTTGCTTACCTGGAAGTCTAAATTTATTATCCCCGTGTTCGAGCCCGAATTCTTCCCTCGGAAGATAAAAATTAATGCTAACGATAGAAATTACCGTTACATTTTGGCGCCCGAACAGGGACTCGAACACAGATAAGAAAGACTGCGGAAGTGAGATAGGGCGCGCACAAGGCATAGGAATTTGGTGTCAGATTTAAAGCATGGCTACAGGAGGAGAGCAGAATATCTCGACTGAGCTTGAGGAAATGCGATTGATGAAGAGTATGGAGGAGCATCGCCGGCAGGAGGGGGTGCAGAAGTAGGTCAGACATATCTCTGGGAGTCTACAACAGCTGAACACCTGTTGGATGACCGGCGGCAGAGAGATCGGAGAAATATACACCGATTTTCCGAGATCACGCTAATTGAAGAAACTGAAGACGTACGAGATGAGTTAGTAATTAATTAAATAAACGGTGGAGACGGCAGCACACCGAGAATCACGGACAGGACTGCGACTATTTCACCAGACTCAATTAGTGTAGGTGAGGTAATGCAGTTTTTACAGAAGATGGATGGAAAATTCGCTGAGGTAATAAAGATATAGCAGGAAATGAGGGGTGAGTGTTTGAGCGGGATAGCAGTGGTGAGAGATAGAGTTAGTAGAGGATAGCAGGAAAGGGTGCAAGAGGACCAAAACGTGATGAATATTTATATTCAACAACAGGTCGCTATTCAGAGGGTAGCAGCGGAGAAACTTGAAAGGGGTACACTAGAAATGATGGCCGAAATTCGCGCGGCACGAGTGATTACGGAGGACTACACAAAAAGAATTGAAAAATTAGAAGAACCGACCCAAAGGACGAGTACATCCATGATTTTTGGGCTAACCATCGGAGGAGGGCTCAATGTGACACGATTATATACGACGGCACAGAAACCTCCTACATATAATGGTGATGGAAAGGAGCGGCCCACGATATTCTTAAAGGAGTTTCGAGAATTCTGTATCGCAGATGGTATCGAGGATACCGAGATTCGACACACTATTGGATCTGCACTGAAAGGGGTAGCTACGAGGGTCGATCAATAAATAGTCGGCCTTGCGCCATCTGTTGGTCGAGGAAAGAAATCTATAGCGACGTTTAGTAGTGCCATCCTTCACATGACTGTTGTCAAAGTTTCAGCTCGCTGCGATGTTTAGTTTGCGTTTGACAGCCATGGAAAGACAAACAACTTTTGTGTTTTTACAAAAATGGAAAAAATTGAGTATCATGCAGTGATTCGATTTTTGTTTTTGAACAAGAAAACGAATAATGAAATCAAAGCGGAGCTAGACGAAGTTTATATGGACCTTGCACCTTCGTTATCAACCATTAAATATTGGACAGCTGAATTTAAACGCGGTCGTACGAGCATTGTTGACGATGAACGTCCAGGTCGTCCAAATGAGGTCGTCATACCAGAAACAATTGAAAAAGTCCACGATATGATGTTAAATGATCGGAGACTAAAAGTGCGTGAGATTGCTGAGGCTACAGGCATATCATATGGCTCAGTGATTTCAATCCTGAGTGATCAGTTGGGTATGAAAAAGTTATCCGCAAGGTGGGTGCCGCGTTTGCTCACTGTCGACCATAAAAGAGAACGTGTAGCTGATTCAAAGGCGTGTTTGGCGATCTATAAGCGTGATCCTGTTGAGCGTCGTTTTAGCGTCGTTACGTAACCGTGGACGAAACATGGATCCATCACTATACACCAGAGACAAAGGAACAATCGAAACAATGGACTTCACCAACCGAACGTGCTCCGAAGAAGGCGAAGACGGTGCCATCGGCCGGTAAGGTCATGGCCACAGTTATTTGGGAAGCACGCGGCATTATCTACGTCGATTACCTTCCGCCGAAAAAAACAATCAATGGCGAATAATATGCAGCCGTGCTGACCCGATTCAACGACAAATTAAGGAAAAAATGTCCACATTTCGCGAGGAAAAAAGTGCTCTTCCATCAAGACAATGCACGCGTTGACACGTGCCCAGTTGCGATGGCCAAAACTCATGAGTTTAAATACGAATTGCTTTCGCATCCACCGTATTCTCCAGATTTGGCCCTCTTCGACTACTTTCTGTTTTCAAACCTGAAGAAATGGCTTGGCGGAAAGAGATTTGGTTCCAGAGATGACCTCATCGCCGAAACAGAGACCTATTTTGAGGACCGTCCGAAATCGTATTATTCGGAGGGCATAAAAAAATTGGAAAATCGTTGGAATAAGTGTATCGAGCTAAAAGGAGATTATGTTGAGAAATAAAAAGATTTTTGTCCAAAAAAACGCGATTTTTTTTACCAAGCCGACTATTTATTGCTCGTAACGATTGGTGGTTGGTGGTGGAAGTAGCTGTGCACGACTTGTAGACCCTTAAACAAAAATTTCGTTCACGGTATTGGGCCCATGACATGCAAGATAAGGTGAAGAAAAACTTAGAATTCGGATCTTTTTATACGGAAGGGCAGACCTTGATGCGGGCTGATTACACAACTCGTGTAATAGGAAATACACGAGATCTGAGTGAGAGACTGAGTGACGAAGACATAATCCGTCGACTCGCGAAACATTTCGATGAAGAAGTGCGTAGTGCAGTAAGAGTCCGATAAATAAATTATATAGATGAGTTTTTGGAGTTGTTAGAGAGCACAGACGTGGCTGGTCCTTTAAACCACAGTAGAGGAGCAGGTCGCACAGATAGATACGCGTCACAGGAGCAAAAAAGATACGCTAGTAGGGGAACTGTGCGCGAGCAGACAGCAGGGCCATACCCGAGATATGAAATTCGGGAAATGCCTGCAAACAATGGCAGAAATAGATTTCCATCATCACCAGGATGTCAGAGTGGCAAGGGAGAGAGACTACCATGGCAAAACAACGGGCCATGGCCCCCATCAAGGCTACCTTGGCAAGAAAACAGGACTGGACAGTTTTCTGTGCCGGAAAATGATCGACCGGTAGGACCAGAATTACCAAGGCAAGATCAACAACTGAACAACCTAATGAATAACATAAATCGTGCTCTGCAAGGTCCATCAGTGGCACACACAATCCCGAGGGAGTAGACATCGGAATGCTCGAGAGCGGTCAGTACGGATCCGGGAAACGCTTAGTCGTTGCGCCCGAAGAAACACAAAACACCAAAGATAAGGAAGATAAGCGGATAGCAATGAGAAAACACAAGGAAAGGAAAAGTACGAGACAGAGGATGAACGCGAAGAAGACGGGAAAAAAAGAAAATGAGGGACCAACGGAGAAAAGAGGAAAAAGATAAGAGTAGTGAACAGGCAGTAAGAAAGGATGGAGAGGAGAACACCGAGCGGCAAGGGCAGGCTGTGTATGATAATGAGTATGAGTATATTATAAATATTTGATAATGCTCCAACAAACTTATTAAGACCTCTACGATAGACACTAACTGAGGCGACAACGCACTATGACAGAAAATGACAAGTGCGCAAAGTCAGCGCCTAGTCAGACTGAGTAAAAACATAAGGAATAATAATAAATATAGTGCTTTGCACAGTGAACCTGTATCATTTGAGTATTACTACGCTGTTGGTGGATAGCGGGTTTATGCATTCGCACGTAGCGTGCCATGTGACAGGTGCGAATAGTAAAATTAAGGATCCTGGTGACAAGTATAACTAATTAAATGAACTCAGTAATTTAACAATAATAAGTTCAACGTTTATTGACAGTATTTAACATTCGATGCATGAAGAAATACCTGGTGAGGGTGATTAATATATAACTGTGATTGGTCTGGCCTGCGTGATGGTGCACTGTTGGTGATTGGGTCTCAGGCCTGTGAGTTGCCTTGGTGATTCCGTGTGGTTGATCCTGATGATAAGGTCTGACTGTAGAGCTCGAAAAATGCCACACGGCAGTCTGATGAGGGTCCTGACGCCGATGATCAGTGCTGAGCAGAATGGCGTCTGTGCAGCCAACGCGCGAACCACGCCGTTGACGTTTATGTGATTGGCTCTGTGGATCTGATGATCTGCTATGAGTTTCACTAACACTGAGTTTAAACACGGGTGATTTGACCAAGAATGTATTACACTACAGAAATGAATCCGCACAAGAGTGATTAGAACAAGAGAATATCTCCGTGAGCTTTACGCGGGAACGTGTACAGCGAGCGACTCGAGTGAGAACAATGGCCACATCCGTCGACCACGCGGCAGAGTATCAAGAAGACGGACGTGCGTCACAGCTTGCGTGTGATTTGCTGTCAGCGATGGAAGGCAAAATTGTGAGTGGTCTTGCCGGTGGGGCCACGCTAACAGCGCTGGCCGCTTGAGTGAGCTTCGATCGAGGATGTGAGCAGATGGACAATATGCATGAGTGCGCGGTCGATAAATCGATATAGCATACCTGCGAGCTATACCATATGACGCGAGGCGTCAGATGATTGTGACTGTAGCGTGTGCATGAGTTGAGTGTGTACTTGGTAAGCGTGAAAACTGAACATTCCGCCCGCCATCAGCAACGGTGTTGATGATTAAATGTGATCTGTTCTTCATTCAGTTTGAGCTGGTAAGATGGCGAGCTTGGTGATTGGTCGAACGAGTGTTGTTGTTGCAGTTTTGAGTGACACTACCCTGGTCAGTCCATCCTTTCCTGGGTGGAGTTGAGTGACTCTGGCGAGAGGCCATTTTGATGGTGGAGACCTCTCATCAGTGATCAGTACTAATGAACCGACCTTGATAATGTTCGATGGATGATGCCATTTCGATGTAGACAGTTGGCGCTGGAGATATTGAGTTGACCATTTGGACCAAAAATATTGAAGCCTTTGTTGTATTAGTTGCCATCGTGATAGTCTAGTAACGTTCAGATCTGTGAGTGATGGCTCTGGTATGGCTGTGAGCGGCTCTCCGATGAGAAAGTGAGCTGGTGTGAGTGCTGAAGTATCTTCAGGGTCTTCTGTGAGTGGTTCCAATGGTCGTGAGTTGAGCGTTGCTTCGATCTGGATGAGCAACGTGCTTATTTCCTCGAACGTGAGTGCGATGTCTCCTACTGTTCGGTTCAGATGATATTTTACTGATTTGACTGCTGCTTCCCATTTTCCTCCCATATGTGGAGCTGCTGGTGGGTTGAACTTCCACGTAGTTCCATCGCTGGTGAGTGAGCAATGCAGCGAGAGTGATTCTGTTGTACCTTGAGTGAAGAGCTTGGTGAGTATGGCATCTGCTCCTATGAAGTTTGTGCCGCAATCACTATAGAGAGTGTTGCAGATGCCTCTGCGTCCAGTGAACCGTCTGAATGCAGCAATGAATGAGTCAGTTGAGTAGTCACTCACGGCCTCCAGATGCAAGGCCGAGGTGACGAAGCACACGAAAATGCACAGCCATCCTTTATGTTGTTTGGCGCCTCTACCTTTCCAGGTTTTGATGGTCAGCGGACCAGCGTAGTCCACACCTGAGTAGAAGAATGGTCGTGCTGGGGTGACTCTCTTAGTTGGTAATTGACCCATGAGTTGTTGTGCTCTGACGCCACGTTGTCGAGCACATTTTATGCAGCTGAGTATCTGCGACCGTACAGGAGCTCTACCACCAATAATCCAGTACGATTGCCTTGTGTAGTTCAGGGTGAGTTGCGTGCCTCCATGCATGGTTTTGTGATGTGCATCTGCTATGATGAGTGTGGTGAAGTGAGAATGTCGTGGGAGTTCTGCTGGGTGAATTGCCTCAAGTTCCAGTTGTGAGTTGGTCAATCTTCCTCCAACCCGAATGATGCCTTGAGTGTCGATATAGGCAGTCAGGCGATTGAAGGGATGAGCTGTTGGTAGTTGAGCTATGGTGATCAATTTGAGCTCTGTTGAGAAATATGCTGCTTGAGTTGCTTTGATCCAAAATACTCTTGCTCTCTCAATATCTTGTGGCGAGAGAGGGTTAAAGAGCGTTGAGTTTGGCAATTTCTTGATGAGTTGACTTACTCGAAAGCATATTGCGGTTACTCTGAGTAGTCTAGTGAGAGAAGAGTGTCTGTATATCATCTCCCAATGATATACGTCCTGATTTGTTGCTACTGTGAATGCGACCCCCGGTCGCTCCTCCTGATGAGTCTGTGAGTCTTGTTGATAATGTTGAGTTGGCCATGAACATTGATCGCCTGTGAGCCACTGTGGTCCTGTCCACCACAGGAGGTGCTTCTGGAGCTGGGAGATACTGATGCCCCTTGAAGCACAATCGGCTGGATTGTCTTTGCCAGGAACAAATTTCCATACGCTGTTTGGAGTTAGTTCTTGAATTGCTGACACTCGGTTCCTGACAAAGTCCTTCCACCGTGATGGGTGTGAGTTAATCCAGGTGAGCGTTACTGAGGAATCAGTCCACAGGAACGTTTGAGTGTTGGTGAGTTCCAAGGTTGTTTGCACGTACTTCATGAGCTTTGCTAAGATCAGTGCTGCTGTGAGCTCGAGTCGAGGGATGGAGAGTCGCTTGAGTGATGTTACTTTTGATTTCGCGCAGATGAGTGTAACCTTGGTTTCTTCTCCTGGAGTTGTTGTTTTGATATAGATAGCAGCCGCCATTGCTATTTGAGATGCGTCGGAGAATCCGTGCAACTCCACAAGTGTTGAGCTTGTGAGTTGAATCCATCGTGGAATTGAGATTTCATCGACTTGAGTGAGCTCTTGTCTGAGCAACGTCCACTTGGTGTGTATCTGATCTGAAACTTGATCGTCCCAGCTGAGTTTCTCCAGCCATAATTCTTGTAATAATGATTTGGCCTTGATGATGAATGGTGAGAGAAACCCGAGTGGATCGTAGAGTTGTGCTGTTTCAGACAAGATGATTCTCTTTGTGAGCTTGGAACTTGAGCATGGAGGCTTTGCGTGGAACTTGAATACGTCTTCACGAGGTATCCATGACAGGCCGAGTAACTTGGTACTGCTATCTTCGAATGAGTGTGAGTTTGATGGTGAGTGGTGGTCGATATGCTCGATGAATTGCTCGGTGTTGCTGTGCCATTTTGCTAGAGGCAACCCGCCCGCCATGCAGAGCTGGGTGACTTGATTTGATATTTCGATGAGTGTGTCAAGCTGATCAGCTCCTCCAAATATGTCATCAACATATCTGCCTTTCATGAGTGGTTCAATTGCGAGCGGAAAGCGATGACCTTCGTCTTCAACTAGTTGAAGTAATGATCTGATTGCTAAGAATGGTGCTGAGCGAGTCCCATACGTCACTGTTGTTAGGTGATATGGCACCATATTGAGTTGGTCATCTCGCCATATGATTCGTTGCAAATCCCAATCGTCCGGGTGGACTTTGATTTGTCTGTACATCTTTGTGATGTCTGTTGAAAAGATGAGTTTGTGCTGTCGGATCCATAAGAGCACGTCTGAGGTGTCACGTTGACATTTTGCTCCAACATGCTGGATGTCGTTGAGTGATACTTGCGACGTCGTTGGGCTGGATCCGTTGAAAACAACTCTCAACTTTGTTGTGATTCGATCTTCTTTCAGTACACCATGATGAGGAAGATAATATGGAGGATGAGCGTAAGTTTGTTCTGATAATTGATCTTCCGAGACCCTCAACCCTCCTGATGCTACAGCATCATGTGCCAAGGTCGTCTCGGTTTCACAATAGTCATGAACAGAGTCGCTCATTTGAGTTGACTGGTGGTAGGATGGTATACGTATCATGTGACCACAATCTTCATACTCTTTCATGAATGAGTTGTATAAGTTGGTGTATGAATTATTTGTTGAGAGTTTCTTCATGAGTCGTTGTAGACATCGCTGAGCAGTGAGTTTTGAGTCTCCTAGACTCGATGGTGATGATTTGAGCGGGATTCGCACGATGTATCGTCCTTCTTCGTCTCGAGTGTGAGTCGTTTGAAAATACTTTTCACACGCTTCTTCGTCTGGGGTGAGCTTGTGATCTATTGTCGATGGTGTTTCTTCTTGAACCCAGAACTGCGTGAGAAGATCTTGAATTTCCTTGTTCGATGATTCTACTGCTATGTGGTATGAGTTGCTTGGTGTTGAATAATTCTCTGGGACTGGACCAAGAATAATCCACCCAAATATTGTTGATTGTGCAATCGGTAAGAAGTCCGAGTGTTTCTTGATGCCAGGCTGGATGATTAGCCCGTATGAATCAGCCCCGATGATGATATCTACTGGCCATGGTGTTAAGAAGTCAGGGTCTGCCAACTGCAGTGATGAAATGTGTGGCCACTCCTGTGGTTGCGTGTGTACTGATGGCAATGTACTCGTCAACTTATTGAGTATGTGAGCTGCGATGGTAACACCACGTGATGAATGAATTGATCGTAATGTTCATGTGGTGGTACCTCTGGTTTGTGTTGATCTCGTGTTTCCAATGCCAATGACTGGAATTGATGAGTGTTGACGAGTAAGCCCATGATCGGATACAAGTTGTTCTGAGACGAAGGTGAGCTCTGATCCTGGATCAATGAGTAATCTGACTTGGTGAGTGTCGAAAGATGTGATGACACGTTGCTAGTAGAACTGCGGTTCTACCGGATGAGTTGATGAGTTGGCAAAATGGCACGTCAATTTCTCATTGACGTGAACTGGTGCTTGGATGAGCTATGGCAGGTGTAGCTGAGGTGCTTGGTTGATTTGACTTTGGTGTGGTTCTTGCGGAGGATGGCAAATGAATCATCGTGTGGTGTTTGGCACCGCACGTCTTGCAGTTGATGGTTGATTGGCACGAGTGGAGGTTGTGATGACCAAAGCAGTTGAAACACAGTCGGTGTTCAGTCACAACTTTGTAGCGATCTGCAGGTTGTAGCTCTCTGAATTTAGCACAGCTCACTATGTAATGCGAACCACCACAGTGATCGCATGGATACTGGTGTGTCCTCGGTTGAGTGGACGCATGGTGAGCCGGTCTTGCTGGCAGAAGTGCAGGTTTTGTTGAGTGTTTTGAGATGTTGCTGGCTCTGTCAGCCGATTGATCAGGGTTGATTGGGATGACTTCTAAAGCTCTCGCTCTGGATTCGATGAATCCCATCAAATCTTCAAACGAGGTTGGCTGCTTGTGCGCACTCCGTTTGTATTCCCATGCTTCACGCATGGATGTATCAAGGCGTTGAGCAACTACGAAAATTAATACATAATTCCACGATTCTGTATCAATTCCGAGAACGTTGAGTGCGTTGATTATTTCCTTCGTTGAGCTAACTAATGTGTTGAGTGCGGCTGCAGATTTTGCCACTGGTCGAGTGTTACTAAAGGAGTTTCTCAACATAAGACAGGATGAGTCTTTCCTTGTTGTTGAATCTGTCCTTGATTATTTGCCATGATGAATTGAACGAATCATTGTTGATCGGCACATTGGAGATCAGTTGAGCGGCTGATCCTTTAAGGCTGATCTTTAAATAGTGTAGTTTCTCTACATCACTGATTTGGTCATTGCCGACCACCATTGAGGCAAACAAGTCTCTAAATGCCGGCCATTTTGTAAAATCACCGTCAAATTCCGGCAACGTTATTTTCGGCAATGTTGATCGGTGCTGACTTGGTTGACTCTGTTGATCAGTTCTGCTTGATACGGTCTCTTGAGTTTTTGCGATTGCCTTCTTTCGCAGGATGATTGTGAGTGCCTTGAAGTAACTATCAAGGCCTGATTGGTACACCTTCTCTGTAACATACGGGTGAGTGAGAAAAGCACGTTTACATGTTTCTCCCATTTGATCATGCTCGTTACAAAAACAGTCCCAAGTGCGATTTAAAATCTCTAACTGGCCGTTGAGTTCTTCGGAAACGCTGCCTGGTGAGTTTTGCAGGTGATCGTGTAGCTGGTTGATCATTGCTATCCTCGCATGCTGTGATGCGACCTTATACTCCATGAGGTTAGCTTGATTGGTGTTTGGTGATGGTGATCTGGTGCGTGGTCTCTGTACCGTGGGTGGTACATTGAGTGTCTCGGTAACGACTGTTGCTTCATCGATTGCTTCCACATCACCATCCTGTGAGTCGCCTTCCTGCGAGGATTTGCTTTGGTCTGACTGCGCTTTCTTATCGTCAGCCATGATTTGAACTAGTTGAGCCTGTTGAATGGTTTACAAAAAATGATTAGTGCACTTGGGTGAGTATTTTATTATTATTGAGCATTGTCTTGTATCGATGCATGCTGAGTTGCGCAATCTGTAGTGTATTACATGTGTTGATTGGTGATTCATGTGAGTATCGAGGCATAAAATTATATACTTGACCAGGATCCGGCTCGAAGGACCAAAAAATGTATGATAATGAGTATGAGTATATTATAAATATTTGATAATGCTCCAACAAACTTATTAAGACCTCTACGATAGACACTAACTGAGGCGACAACGCACTATGACAGAAAATGACAAGTGCGCAAAGTCAGCGCCTAGTCAGACTGAGTAAAAACATAATGAATAATAATAAATATAGTGCTTTGCACAGTGAACCTGTATCATTTGAGTATTACTACGCTGTTGGTGGATAGCGGGTTTATGCATTCGCACGTAGCGTGCCATGTGACAGGTGCGAATAGTAAGATTAAGGATCCTGGTGACAAGTATAACTAATTAAATGAACTCAGTAATTTAACAATAATAAGTTCAACGTTTATTGACAGTATTTAACATTCGATGCATGAAGAAATACCTGGTGAGGGTGATTAATATATAACTGTGATTGGTCTGGCCTGCGTGATGATGCACTGTTGGTGATTGGGTCTCAGGCCTGTGAGTTGCCTTGGTGATTCCGTGTGGTTGATCCTGATGATAAGGTCTGACTGTAGAGCTCGAAAAATGCCACACGGCAGTCTGATGAGGGTCCTGACGCCGATGATCAGTGCTGAGCAGAATGGCGTCTGTGCAGCCAACGCGCGAACCACGCCGTTGACGTTTATGTGATTGGCTCTGTGGATCTGATGATCTGCTATGAGTTTCACTAACACTGAGTTTAAACACGGGTGATTTGACCAAGAATGTATTACACTACAGAAATGAATCCGCACAAGAGTGATTAGAACAAGAGAATATCTCCGTGAGCTTTACGCGGGAACGTGTACAGCGAGCGACTCGAGTGAGAACAATGGCCACATCCGTCGACCACGCGGCAGAGTATCAAGAAGACGGACGTGCGTCACAGCTTGCATGTGATTTGCTGTCAGCGATGGAAGGCAAAACTTGTGAGTGGTCTTGCCGGTGGGGCCACGCTAACAGCGCTGGCCGCTTGAGTGAGCTTCGATCGAGCATGTGAGCAGATGGACAATATGCATGAGTGCGCGGTCGATAAATCGATATAGCATACCTGCGAGCTATACCATATGACGCGAGGCGTCAGATGATTGTGACTGTAGCGTGTGCATGAGTTGAGTGTGTACTTGGTAAGCGTGAAAACTGAACAGGCTGAATCAGGGGAAAGCAGAGTTCAGGAAGACGATGAAGGCGCATTTAATACTAAAGAAAATATGTGGCCGGAAATCGTTGCCAGAGTTCAGAGAGTACTGGATATCAGAGGGCCAGCACCAAGGAAGGTGGATGAAGGCGAAAAAGGGGAAAAAGTGTTATGATTAATGCTTATGGAATATCCACGGGAATATTTGTATGAGGAGGTGGAAAAGATACTTAGCAAGTGGTATGACGAGAAGCATCCGAGGTATCCGGAGATACCGGTAGAAATTGCTGGAATATCGGAAGTAAGTCTCATAGATAGCGGGAGCGAGGTGTCATGTGTATCAGAGGAGTTTTTCCAGAAAAATGAGGAAATCTTGAAAAGTTGCCCGATGCTACCATTAACGTCAACACAGGTGGTCGGATCGTTTGGCGGAGAAACCGAACGTGTGAAGAAACAGACAATGGTGGATGCGGAAACATATGGATCGAAAGGCGCTTTGCAGGTGCTGGTCGTGCCAAAATTGGTAAGGCTAGTACTAATTGGAATCGGCAGAATGCTCGCATTGAAAATCTCGACAGATGCCCAACAGCAGATCTTGGCAGTCAGAGATAAAATCGTCGCTGAACTGAGTGAGGGGGTGTGACGACACGTAAATCCCAAGGGTTTTCATATAATTAAACGCAATGAAATGTGTGCCGCGGTAGAAATGGAAAATACTCTCAAGGGTGAAACAAATATCAGCTTGACGGAGGAGGGGTTCGAGAACAAAATGGCCGAATGACGAGATTTGAGACCGGAAATAAGGCAGGAGTTTAAAACGATTGTCGAAAGAAGAAGCGAGATCTTTGACAAACTTCCAGGGAGAATGATGAAATACGAGCATCGACTTTTACTCAAGGATCCAAAGCCTTACTTCCATCGTTCATATCCGGTCTCACTGATGCAACGAGAAAGAGTACAGGAAGAAATTGAAAGAATGCTGAGGGTTGGGGTGATACAGAAATCTGAGAGTATTTAAATCAACCCACTCATGCCAGTTACCAAGGATGATAATTTAGTACGACTCTGTTTGGATGCTCATGGACTAAATAACTATTTAGTTAATGATTATAATAATGCACCGCCGATCAAGGAAATTTCCCAGCGGTGTGGGGGAAAAACTGTGATGTCAACGCTAGATTCAACTAGTCGTTTCTGATAAATACCCATCCACCCAGACTCGCGAAAATACACAGCATTCCAGCACAATGGGAAGTGCTATGAATTCACGGTTACACCGTTTGGACTGAAAATGAGCACTGCAAGTCTGATAAGAGTCCTCGACGTGGTCCTCAAGGGTTTGGATTTTGTAATTAATTTTGTTGACGATTTATTGGTAATGTCGACATCACACGAAGAACACCTCGATCATTTACGAGAATTATTTGAAAAATTTCTACATCACGGGATGACATTAAAATTTAGCAAATCACATTTTTTCCGGAAAGAAGTAATTTTTCTCTGACATACTCACGATGGAAGGATTGAAACCCGATCCGGAAAAGATAACAGCGATCCACGAGTATCTGCGACCTCACACCATAAAACAATTAAGAGGTTTTCTGGGACTAAAAAATTTTTACACAAAATTTACGAATCGTCATGCGCATGAGACGGCACCGTTAAGCTAAATCTTCTGAGAAAAAGGGGCCATTGGAAGAGGGATGAGGGTATGGAAAAGACATTTGAGAAAGTAAAAAATGTATTTTGTGAGGAAATAGTACTCCAATTTCCTGATACTCGGAGACCATACACTCTCACGACAGATGCGAGTGGATATGTGCTTGGAGCAATCCTTTCACGAGAAGATACTAATGGAGAACCTCAAGTCGTCACGTTTGCGAGCAGAACACTTAAGGGGGCTGAGATCGGGTACATGACAACCGAGAAGGAGTTACTAGCGATCGTGTGGGCACAAAAAATTTCGAATGTATCAGGAGTACAAATTGAAAATGCGGGATTTTTTTCTATTTTTGAACGTTTATTCTGAAAAAATGGTAACAAATGAATTATTCAAAGTATTGTCCATCGCTAGCCACAACTTTTTCCCATCTTTCTGGCAATTTACGGATACCGTCGCGAAAAAATTCGGCCGGCTTGGCTGCTATCCAGTCATCGACCCATTTTTGGGCTTCTTCGTAAGAATGGAAGCGCTGGTCAGCTAGGCCATGTGTCATCGATCGTAAAAGGTGGTAATCGGAAGGAGCAATATCTGGGCTATACGGCGGGTGGGGTAAGACTTCCCATTTCAGCGTTTGTAGGTATGTTTTGACCGGCGCTGCAACATGTGGCCGAGCGTTGTCATGTTGCAAAATTACTTTGTCGTGTCTTTGCTCGTATTGTGGCCGTTTTTCTTTGAGTGCGCGGCTCAAACGCATCAATTGAGTTCGGTATAGTGCTCCTGTGATGGTTTCGTTCGATTTCAATAGCTCATAATACACCACACCCAGCTGGTCCCACCAAATACAGAGCATGAGCTTGGCGCCGTGAATATTTGGTTTGGCCGTCGATGATGATGCATGGCCGGGGTAACCATATGATTTTTTGCGCTTCGGGTTATCGTAATGGATCCACTTTTCATCACCAGTGACAATGCGATGCAAAAAACCCTTCCGTTTTTGCCGTTCGAGCAGCAGTTCGCATGCAAAAAAACGGCGCTCGACGTCTCTCGGCTTCAGCTCATACGGCACCCAATGTCCTTGCTTTTGGATCATTCCGAGGGCTTTTATACGATGGGAAATGGCTTGTTGTGTCACTCCCAATGAATCTGCGAGCTCTTGTTGAGTTTGACACGAGTCTTCATTGAGTATTGCCTCCAATTCAGCATTCTCAAACTTTTTCACTTGGCCCGGCCGCTCTTTGTCCTCAACGTCAAAATCACCACTTCTAAACCGCACAAACCATCTCTCGCACGTTGAAACCGATGGAACATGACTCGGATAAGCCTCGGAGACCAATCGATGTGCTTCAGCAGCACTTTTCTTCAAATTAAAGAAGTAAATTAAAACTTCCCGCAAATGCTGTTTTGTTAGCACGAAACTCGACATATTGAGAGCTCAAAAAAACTATGAATTTGAAACTGCGACAAATTGACACATACTGAAAATTAAAGCTATAAGACGTAGCTTTGACATGAACATAGTCACAGTACTGCCTGATGCGTATAGCGTTAGTAACGCCATCTGTTATCAAACCCGCATTTTCAATTTGTACCCCTGATATTTAAAAGGAGCCCGGTTTTATATCAAGACCGATCATAAGGCTTTAGTCGTCTTAAAAACGTGTCGATTTACTGCAGAAAGGCTTATGAGATGGGCATTGTCCATCCAGGATTATGACCTACAAGTGCAACATGTCGCTGGGAAAGCGAATGTTGTGGCGGATGCATTGACCCGTGTGAAAGGCAACGATGATGCACAATTAACCGATAGAGAAGGGATCGTGGTGGTCGCGGGGATGCTAGCAGAGATAATTCCGCGCGAACTTGTGTTACGTCTTGACGTAACGTCGCATTTATATTTTTTGATTTCAATTACGTCAAAGTTCTTCTGTTTTAGTTTCCCTACAGTAAAACTAACTTTTTACATTTTTCTTTTATTTTCGTATTACTTAAGAGAAAAGGAGAACGATTTTAACGACAGAGAGCGGAGCAAGGTGGAGGTGCGGCTCTACCGACCGTCTCCCGGGAAAATTAATGTTGTAAAGATGGAATTTTTCATCACTTCCCGTCAAACGGCAAACTTTCGAAGCATGGAATCTACTGCGTAGACCCGGCTGTCGTCGACTGGCATTTATAGATCTACAATTCAGCGCAACCTTACCCTCAATCCTCGACCAGGGGTTCGGCTAGTCGTCGCCGGGGCGTTGTTGGTCATAGAGGAGCGGTTGGAGGGAACGCTATCACGTGACCAGGCGACCGCTCTCTCTCTCTCTCTCTCTCTCTCTCTCTCTCTCTCTCTCTCTCTCTCTCTCAGGACAGAAGCTTCACGTTCCTAAGTGATTGTCTCCATCGTATAACTCCGCGCCTACGCACTCAGGATCCATCTTTACGTTGAAACATTGGACTACGTAAGTGCATTGCAGTGCCTCGATTGTTCTCACTGTACAGAGGCCGAGCTATTTTCCGACATACGCATGCCTTTATACATAAAGGGTGGTTAAATTTTAAGGGCCGATGTTGAATGTGAACCACACCTAAACGTCAAGTTTTTTTCTGCATTTCATTTGACATTTCTCAATTTCAGACTAACTCAATTTGAATCATGGAAAGATACACAATCGAGCAACGCGTTAAAGTTATTCAGGCTTATTATGAAAATGGGAGTTCAAATCAAAATGCATATCGTGCACTTCGTGATTTTTTCGGTCAATTTAATCGTCCAAATGTGCGTGCAATCGGAAAAATCGTGCAAAAATTTAAGCAAACAGGGTCTGTAGGAGATATTAAAACACCAGTGCATGCTCGTACATCTCGTACTGCAGAAAATATTGCTGCTGTTCGCGATAGTGTGGCTGCAGAGCCGTCCACCTCAACTCGTCGTCGTGCCCAACAATTGCACCTCTCACGCTCGTCGTTGATGAACATTATGCATAAAGACTTGCATTTACACGCTTATAAGGTGCAATTGACTCAAGAACTAAAGCCTCTTGACCATTCCAAACGTCGTCAATGGTCAGAATGGTGGCAAGAAATGGCAACAGTGGATGATCAATTTTCGAAGAAAATCATCTTCAGTGATGAGGCACATTTTCACCTCAGTGGATTCGTCAATAAGCAGAATTGCCGCATTTGGGCAAATCATAATCCAAGAGTGATTGTCGAAAAACCAATGCACCCACAAAGAGTGACTGTTTGATGCGGTTTATGGGCTGGCGGCATCATCGGGCCGTATTTTTTCCAAAATGAGGCCGGTCAGGCAGTTACTGTGAATGGTGTTCGCTATCGTGAGATGATAACGAACTTTTTATGGCCCGAATTGGAAGATATGGATGTGGGCGATATGTGGTTTCAACAGGACGGTGCCACTTGCCACACAGCTAACGAAACAATGGCTCTTTTGCGCGACAAATTCAATGGCCGTGTTATCTCACGTGGTGGCGATGTCAATTGGCCGCCAAGATCATGTGATTTGACACCGTTGGACTTCTTTCTTTGGGGTTATTTGAAAGAAAAGGTGTACGTCGATAAGCCAGCAACAATTCAAGAGCTAAAGAATAAGATAATTCGGCACATTAAGGGCATAGAACCTCAATTATGCCTAAGCGTCATCGAAAATTTGGACCATCGGATGGAGGTGTGCCGCCGAGGTCGCGGCGGCCATTTGGCCAATATTTTGTTCCATACATAATTGAACCATACCATATTATCATAATAAAAAGAATTGACAATAATTTCCTAAATAATTTGTGTTTTATTCAAAATCAACATCGGCCCTTAAAATTTAACCACCCTTTACATATCTGGACAACGAGCCTACCGGACTCTTACTGCGCTCTATCTTTGTTTACATTATGAACGTTGATTGTGTGCGCGCACGTGTATACGCTATCTTCTTTATATACACGCGTCGTAGCATTGTCGAGCCTAACTTGTAGAAGGCATAGTGCGGAGCAATATTTTATTATTTGTTTTCTGGTTATCTAGTATTCTGTATGTCTAATCTTAAGTGTGATAAGTCCAACAAGCGCATTGCAAATAACAGTACCTCGTGCTAAATTTGTTTGAAATCTTTTTACCCTAGTTGCGGTAAAACGTATCTCTCGTCTAAATCAGCTAATACTTGCTGTGTCTTGCATTTATCTAATATGCCTAACAATATAATGTCTTCGAATATACAGCAATCATCTCACGTAGATCATCGACGCACACTTGATACGTCTGAAGATTTAATCGGTTCGCCTGTTAATGTTACGAACGTTGCTCGGCAGTGTTCACCTACGAGTCAACAACATGCGCTCAACATGTCAGATAGAGAACTCCTCATGACCATGCATGACAATCTCTGTGCTTTCATTGCTCAGCAGACAAATGTCAACAAAGATCACACGGGTAACCTAAATTGCATCCAAAGCCATACAAAATTACTCGAAGCACATGAGTTAAGAATTTCACGCCTCGAAGCAAACAATGTTCAATTATCTCAGCAGAATGCTAACCTATCAACTGAACTCGCAATGATTAGGACTAACTCCTCAGTTTCGGCGATTTCACCGTCTCTCTCTGATGAGATAACACTTTCTGGGGTGCCTCTCTCTATTAACGATTCTAACGAGGTAATAGTTGGAAAAGTTTTTCGTGCCCTTGGAATCTCAAACCTCCTCGATAATGTTTTAGACATTCGTTGTTTCAACAATAAGAGGAATTTTTCGACTATTGCGCAAACTAATAGTGAATCTTCCTTATCAGCGCTAAGCCAGAGAACATGGAAGTCTTTGATACCGACTTTAAAATCTCACCAGATTAAGGATTGTATAATCGACAAAAAGCGAACAAAAAAGAATCTGTTCCTTAGAGAAGTTTTTGGTTTGGACAGTAAAGGAGTGGTATTTATCAATAAGTTTCTTTCTGCAGCACTCTACAAGCTTCTACGCCTCACTTAAACTCGAGCTTCTGAATGTAATTATAAATATGTATGGCTTCGCTCTGGCAAGATTCATGTTCGTAAAGGAGATAGGCAAGCGCCAGTCATCATTACCGAGGAAACTGACTTACAAAAATTAGTTTGACTACCACAGTCAAATCCGATTCTATCGCTTCCCTCACCATCTTCGTCGCTTTTAAAGGTTGCCCAATTCAATGCAAATTCTGTTCGTGGTCACATTGAACTTATTCAATCGACCATAATTGAACATAGCTACCACATAGTTTCGATAAGCGAAACATGGCTTCATTCTTATCTTGCTGTTGACCTAGTAAGCATCAACGAATATTTTCTAATTCGCAGCGATCAAGAAGGCAAAGAAGGGGGTGGGGTTGTTTGCTACATCCATAATTTCCTTAAAGCAAAAGTATTAGCGTCTTCTCCCAATCAGTTTTTCAATGCGCCAGAATATTTGATCGTTGAAATTATCATCTCTAATGCGAAGAAGCTTCTTTTTGCTTCAGTATATAGGCGACCAAAAGGACTTATGTTTGACGACTTCATTTAAGTATTATCTAATTTTTCACATGTTTATGAGAATATAATTATTGCAGGAGATCTTAATTGCGACCTAAGTAGCATTAATTATCAATCGTCATATTTGCGCCAATTAGCTTTCTTTCTCTCATTTCATATTGTTGATTCTGCACCTACTCATCACCTAACCAACTCAGATTCATGGATTGATGTTTTCATTATTGACAATGAGGAAAAAGAACATTCCTTCGTCAAATCAGAAGCCCCATTCATAGCGGGTCATGATCTTCTTGAACTCGTTAACCGTCTCGACGTTGAGCCTCCTGAAGACCGTATTATCTCACGGCGAGTGTTGGATAATCAGCTGGCGCACGGCGATCAATATTCGCCGTGCGTCGACTGATGCTGCGGTGTAGCACGCTGCGTTCGTCTACACCGAAGATAGCCGAGGCAGGCCTCGCAGAGCCGAAGCTATAGCTCGCATGCATGCCGCGTTAAGCGAGAGGTTATCTCTCTCGCTTGACTTTGGCTTCGCTCACCGGCTATCTCACTCACTTAACTCCAGGGCTCAACGTCGGTTTCGTATCTCGCAGCTATGTTGGAAATTTAGACACTTTTTCGTGACAACCATTCGACAGCGCACGCATCCTCGGGACTCTCGCAACATCTCTTTTCACCGGACCTGATCAACCTCTGTGCTCACCAGGACTCAAAATTAATGGTAAGCGTTCACAGACATAATTTAGCATAATTCACTGTCGGTGAGGAGTAAGGAATTAATCGGTGCATCCTCATAAAGGTCTCACCCTGTGGCGTGCTCTGCAGCATGGGCTGCACCACGTTTTCGCATCACTTGTTGCCCACTCAATTAATATAATTGCGTGTGTTCTTACAAATTCACTGTGTTTTCCCCCGACTGAGCTTGCTGGGAAAGCACTGTGAATTTATTCCTCTCATTTTTGTGCATCCTCAATCTATTTCTGTAACGTGCTACGCAGTGCTGACTGCGTCACGCTTCTCCTATCTCACTCACAGCACTCAAGTAATCAAATTGCAAGTGCTCTCACTTATTCACTGTAACTTCTCTCAGATAAACATGCTGAGAATTTACGGTGAATAATCTATACATTCTACGCACTCATTTCTCTCATCCAGTGGCGTGCTCTGCAGCGCTGACTACATCACGTTCACTGCTCAAAACATACACGGCACACAATTAATGAAATTGTGTGCTGCTCAAGCTCTGTTATTAAATTCAATTCACATTTATTTTTGTATTTATTCTTAACATTCATATTTTTGTATCGTGGAGGGTCGAATAAACCGGTTCCTCAATATACCATTTATGTGTCTGGTTTATTTTTCACCCTGTCTCGAGTGAGGGTACATTATTTTCAATATCTTCACAGATTCATTCGACCACGTCTGGACGGATTCTCAACAGCGAGGGTACCGTAATTTCAATGAGCTAGCTTTTGCGAATCTTTATCTCATATATTTAATACTGAATTATTCGATTTTAGTACTAGATTTAGTTGTAACTCCGGTCTCATAGATAATATGCCATTAGATATTAACTCGATCGTTGAAACAGTATCCAAAGCGTACCTCACGTCATTAGATTATCATGCTCCATTCCGTTCATTTCGTATATGTCGGCCGCCAGTACCGTGGCTCACACTGGAATTGAAAAATCGTATAGCTCAACGTAAAGCCTTATATATGCTTGCTAAAAGATCTAGTAATGTACTCGACATGACGATATTTAGAGAGTATATAGAGATACGCTTAAGAAGGATCTCAGACAAGCAAAAAATGATATCCACTTTCAGAGGCTATCTAACATCACAGATTCTAGTAGATTATCAAAGGAATTAACGAAACTCGGCCTTGTCAAGTCATCTTTTCCATCTCCCATTCAATTTTTTAAACCGCACGAACTCAATGCGTTCTATTCGGAAATATCCAGTCAACTGCCACCGTGTTCGCATGATGAGTTTTGTAAGCTGAGTTCCAATATCCAGCCAATTCGTCCAGCGTTTAGTTTTTCCGAAATTACGTGTTCTCAAGTGCATCTTGTTATCTCTGGCAACTCCAATTCAACATTGTATGCAGCTCGTCCCGATGGTATTTTCGTGTTTTCTTTAATCGCTTATTTAAATCGCTTACGGTATCTTGCCCTATCCTAACGGCTACGTTTAACCTCTCTCTTGTATCTTCAGAGTTTCCTCAGTACTGGAAGAGAGCCTTTCTTCGGCCTTTGTCTAAAATAAAAAAGTCTCTCTCACCATCAGACACACGACCAATAGCTAATCTGTCTGAAGTGTCAAAAGTACTTGAGCGGCTTGTTCATAGAGAATTGACTGATTGGATTGATAGCAATAAGATAATATATATAGTAGACGCATGACCATCCTAATTTTGTTTGATTTTAGTAAAGCATTTGGTACAGTTCCGCACCTGCAACTTCTCTTGAATCTAAAGAAGATCGGACTTTCTCATTCGGTTCTTGACTCGATTTTCTCATACCTGACAGGAAGGACGCAAGCAGTTATCGATGATCACGGTGACTGCTCTACCTGGCTACCTACGACGTCAGGAGTTCCGCAGGGTTCTGTCCTTGGACCTCTCTTGTTCTCGTTGTACATCAATGACATCGGTTCTGTACTACAACATTCACAGCACATAATATTTGCCGATGACACTGTTACGTCCCCGTAACTCCACCACACTGCGCTAGCATCCGACTACCCTTCGGGCACCAGAGCACACCCTGAGTGGTGGCCCTGGCGCTAGAGCTAACGGAAGGCGGATGACATGGACCTCGAACGTATAGAGATAAGAGCTATTCTCCCCAACTCTCTGGAAAATTAAGAAAGGGAAGACGGTAAGTTCAAGTCAATGGGATGCCAAAGAACTTGCCCTCTCCAACCCCTAATTTTAGACAAGGATAGCATCAACACTAGTATAAAAGAGCGGAATTGTGCTCTAAAAATCAGTTTTTGTAAAATATTCAACGACACCGGAACAAGCTGAAACCTTGTACAGCTCTCCGCTATTTTTCGAATCTCTAGTAAAGAGTAAGTGTTAAAATCAGTCTTCGAGATTATCTAGAGTTGCGCGGACCACCGCGAACTCTAACCACCTTCTCTCCTTTTCACTATAGCGTCGTGCGGTCCGCCGCGGACTCTAACTTCCATCTCTTCAATAAAATTGCGCGGACCACCGCGAATTCTAAATTCGTCCTTTACCATAGTGTTGCGCGGACCACCGCGAATTCCTATCCTCCCCCAAAATAAGGGTGTTGCGCGGGCCACCGCGAACATCTCTTTTCCTTTCACTCGAACTCCCGGTTGTCGAACAGGAACTCACAATTTACATTCAAATATCATTTTCAAACCCCTACGTAAATTCATTGTTTTAGTGGGCAAATCAAGATCAGGGGGCAGGAAGAAAAGTCTAAATTCAATAATTCAAATTTTTAACGATCAAATCACCGAGCCCGTATCCCAGACTAATTAGCCGTAGCTAAGGTCTAAAACAGGGCAATTTCTCGTGTTACTTGGACGTAACAACACCCAAATTTATTTTGATTGTTGTCCGTCACAACTCAACCAAGGCATTAGGTTGATATCTGAAGATGTCCATGCTATAGCTAACTTTGCGGTAACAAATGGTCTTAAGCTCAATATTTCTAAGTCTAAGGTTCTTATACTAGGTAGTAATTCTTACACCCGTCAGCTGGATTTCTCTGCAATATTACCGATCTCATTAAATGGTGTTATTCTTCCATTCATACAGCATATGTCACAAAAAGTGCATTTTATTATTCACAAGTTGAAATTTCATCGCAATGCTCTTTCCATGTGTTGGATAATCAGCTGGCGCACGCCGATCGATATTCGTCGTGCGCCTACCTGTTGCTGTGCCTGAGCACACGACTCTCGGTTGAGCCGAGGATGGCCGAAGCAGGGCTTTACGGAGCCGAGGCTGTGCCTCGTTGGCACGCCGCGTCGAGCGAGAGGATGTCTCTCTCGCTTGACTTCGGTTTCGCTCACTGGCTATCTCGCTCAACTGACTTCAGCGCCCAACGACGCTTTCATACTAGCAGCCATGTTGAAAATGTAGACACTTTCGCAACAGCATCGAGGAACAGCACACACAGCGCACTTTTTGGACCTTTCTCGTTGGCTTCTATCTCTGGATTCACTCATCACTAGCTCTCAACAGGACTTAAAATCAGGTATGAGTACATTGTTATAATTTAACGTAAATTCAATGGCAATGAGGAGTTGGATGTTCATTGGTACATCAACATTTTTGGTCTCACTTTTTGGCGGCATTGCAGCACATGTCACGCCACGTTTTCTCTCAACATAATTTGCCGGTATAATTAATATAATTATGCAGGTGTACTATATTCACTGTACTTTTCCCCAGAACATCTGCTGGAAGAGTACAGCGACTATACACTGCTCATTTTGTGCATCCTCATTATGTGTTGTATTGTGCTACGCAGTGCTGCCTGCGTAGCTAGTCTCATGCGTGTAGAGCACTCAAGCAATTTCAATTGCAAGTGCTCTCATTTGTTCACTGCAACCTCTCTTCATTAAGCTGCTGAGAGCTTGCTGTGAATTGTTATACCACCTTACGTACTCATTTATCTCATAGCGTGGCATGCTCTGCAGCACTGGCTGTGGTGCGTACACTGCTCTCAGCACATGCAGCACAATTAATATGATTGTGTGCTGCAACAGCTCAAATTAAATTCAGCCACATTAATTAAATTCAGTTGTTAATTCTCAGAATTTTGGTGCATTTATTTATATTATTTTGTATTCTTTCTAAATTTGGTCTCTCTTATATTTATTTTCACTTTTATAATTTTTCTAATAGTCACAATTTAATTGTATTTGTGCGAAAGGTACAATAAACCACTTTCTCCAAATTCCATCGACAAGTCTGGTTTATTCTCACCCTGTCATCGAGTGAAGCTTCATTAGTTTCAATATATTTCAGATCTGTCAAACAACACCATCGGACGGAATCTCAAACA